>JARJCP010000123.1:0-294524 GCA_029281795.1 Mycena crocata | reverse complement strand
TCTTTTATGTGCTGCGTAGTCCCAGTAGCGGCAATTGCAAGGTGCGTGCAGCAAGAATTTGATATCTAGACGTCGTACTATACTACTATCGCAGGCTGGTAACAAAATTTAAACTATGTGCTGCGGATCATCATTTTTGAATCAGCACGCAACACGCTCTTGTAGTCTCTCTTGCCATGGCCATGGCCAGTTGCAATTGCCAGTGATCATGACAGATCTAGATCTAGACGATGATCATCAACCACTCTGTTTCTCACACTCTTGCCAATCAGCACCATGTGAATTAATATATATTGTCCTCTGTAGTCATTTGAATCCCACACATCATGATTCGCTGGATATCTGCATATATACTATTCCAGCGCCCGAAATTAGTTTACTCACGCCATGACATCAACCGATTATCTAGAGGACCGCCTTGCTCGTCTAGAGCTCACTTTGAACCCAACAAGCTCTCAATTGAGAGTCTCTTCTCCCAGCTTCTCTGAGTGCTCAAGTGGCTCAACAGAGTACTTCAGCAGTACAAGTGACGACGGAGCTAGAAACTCAGAATACGGCTCACCCCTTGTCGAGGGTACCTCGGAGTCGCAACACTCTGGACAAAATCAGGTGTCCCAGCCACGGCCATCAGAGCGCATAATAGTTACAGCTCCCCAACAAGAAGTGGAGTTACCAACCGGTGGTATGTTATACTATTTGCTGCATACATTGACTGTATATAAATAATGACTAGGGCAGAAGCGGCAAATGCAACGGTTGGGATTCCCCATGCGCAATCTCATAAGCTCAGTTCGTATCACCACAAAGCAAAATCAGCAAGCCGGGGGTATGCTGTTTTCTTCGGACAGACCACTGGTTGGTACTCACACTGGCTAGTAAACATCTGTCATACCGTGAATATCATATTGATGCCAAAAAAATAGGGATGAAGTGCAGCTTATAACTAGTGGCTCTGGAGGGAACATTTTCCAAGGTTATCCAACCCTTCAAGCTGCTCGGGCAGCTTTCGAGTATGCTGAAAGCCAAACTTGGAGAGGAGTAACAACAGCCAACTCTGTCGCTCCAGGGGCTACCATATCTCCCTCGCAGAGACCTATACCTATTTCCCACAATTCTGGACCGATTAAAACGACTCCTCTCCACTGTGGTGTCTGGTATATAGTATACAAAGGTATTAGTCCTGGAGTTTACCAATCTCAGTGTGTATATCAGTATTTTCAAGTGCTATAATGGTCGTCTAATTCGAATCCTCTAGTCTTGAATGTGCTATAAACACGACTGGAATCAGTGGCTCTACATTCGATTCCACACGGAATCTAGACCAGGCCAGAAATTTGTTTCGGATTGCGAAGGAGAACCATGAGATATGTGTGCTGCTTCCATCCCATTATCAATGAATTTCCTTGCAGACTCAACCTAGTATATATGTACACGTACACCAAGCTCAAGTCTAAATATGATGTATTTCCCTTTTAAGAACAACTCCTCCTGTGTCTAAATAAGGTGTATTCCCTTTCAGGATCCGAAAACTCGATATAGCAATTTGATGGGGACTGTGTCGGCACGTGCACATGCTTTCATCCTCTGTTTTTGTGTTTGCTCCTAATTATAAGTGGTGTCTGGACGCACCCCTTCAAATTAGCGTGTTGTCTTGCAAATTAGCCAAAAGTACTGCCGGCTAACCGGATACATATAAAGTGCCAGAGTGTCAGGCAAGTGTTTACAACTAATTCTCTTCCTCTTCTTCCTCCAACGCCTTGTCGGCACTTCCATCAGCGTCCATCCAGTACTACATAGTCGCAACTTATAATTATAATTAGTCGGAGTTGGAGATTTTGATGGCCACTGGAAACCGACGCGCATGTGTAATTAGGACGGGTCGTGCTGTAACTTGTAACTGGTGTTGCATTGGATAACGAGTGGGAGGACGGACAAGTCATGAATTAGCTTACAATTAGCTTGCAATTGCAAAATTTGCAAGCTTTAGCCAAGACAAGATAAGCCCTCCCTTCGCTCCGGCAGTCGAGGATCAAGACTGTTGTATTCTTATGCTACGACATGCTGCACACCAAAACTTGAATTTGAACGTGAACGTGTCGTCGAAGAAGGCAGGAAAGAGAGGAACGAAACGAACCAAGGTGGAATCAGAAGGAAGATCCAAGGGCTGAGGAACGAAGGGAAAACACATCAACAATGGTACTTCAGCAAGAATCGATGTTAAAATCGATGATGTTGTTCAAAAATTCCGAATGAACTGAGGGGTTCTTCAAGTTGATAGATGAAAAGATGCAGCCGCCCGTTCCCGGTGTCCGCGGCGCAGCGAAGGGAAAATGGCCTACGTGCGGAATGGGCTGCGATGAATAGATGGGTGTGTACGTGCCCAGCGGCTGTCTGAGTTGAATAGGATGATGAATTGCATGCGTACAAACCATGCTCTAGGCGCGATGCACCGGAGTACGTGGTAGATGCGATATGCACGAGGTTCAGAGCGGCCAGATAGATTGTTAGTATGTAGGGTGCTTCGAAATTTCCAGTGGTTTTCGGAGAAGTCTCGTCCAGACACGATGAGGCCGCCACTCGGAACCAGTTGGATGGAGGATGAGAGAACACTTCAAAAAAACATCAATTGACAAGCCAGAAGATCAGCTCGAGTGTACAAACTGAGCGGAGCAAAGA
The DNA here is from genome assembly GCA_029281795.1 of Mycena crocata. NCBI lineage: Eukaryota > Fungi > Basidiomycota > Agaricomycetes > Agaricales > Mycenaceae > Mycena > Mycena crocata. Next base: position 291,848 of record JARJCP010000123.1, on the reverse strand, counting down.
TTTTACTCCGGATTTTGCTCCACTCCTAGTCGGGATCGGTCGATGTTCGTCCTGTCCTAGCATTTGAAGATAACTAATTATCAGACTCCTACATCGTCGTTCTCGCTTGACGTTGAAGTATGTTGACGTTGGCACGGGAGACCGACGAACACTCGGAGATTACAATTGTCGTGTTGATGCCAGCCAGATTTTGAATGACTTGAACCACCGCTTGTGACAGGCATTGAATGGGTACAGAGACCGGACTAGTACTGCGATGTGGGGGGAATTGAAGAAGGCGAATCGATTACACAGTTCAGCCACTCGGTATGATCATGAATGCAAAATCCACTGCTGCGACGGAGAGTACTCGGATCAGAGTGCCGTGTCGTTAGAAGAGAGGAGGCTCGATTGGGCCGTCGGACCGCAACAGAAGTTATGTAGCTGCGTACTTCATCATTGGGTTTGATTCAAGGTTGATTTCGAGATGAGGATCCGGAAGAGCGTACTAGTAGGCTGTGTAAGATTGGGTCAGATGATAGGGTAAGGATGGGGTTGATTATAATTATAAGCATAGATCTAGAGGATTAATTGCAGAAGGATTAAGACTCAGAGCAAATGGGGCTTCTGCACAGCTTGAGGACCATTTCGTTAAATTGAAACTCAAAAAGAACGGATAATCAGCGAATACAGCACGTGCACGTGGGAGAGCCTGCCGAGATATCTGCCGAAACCCAGCATCACGTTTAGTCATGTTTGTTCGCAAGCACTTTTCCCAACTTGGCCTGAACCACCACGACCGTACATGTACATGACATTCTCCAGATTCTACACGCGTACGTAGCGAAACAATAACCGTGAACGGTCTGGGGCGAAAGGTTCGCGTTACCTCTTTGTACGTGTTCCTTTCTCTAACTGCAAATTGCAATTCAGATCAACCTGAAGTCGTCTTGACCCGACGCCAGGCGGTACTCTTTCGACGCAGTTGTGTGCTCTGCACTATGCTCTCTTCTACACATGATCCATTGGGCAGCTTCTCTCGGAGAACACTGTCGGGTGCTCAGGCCCTGACCTGCTAACATCACATGTTAACTTGCAAGAGAGCCCGTGTATTGCGCTGGATTGCGATTGATTGATAACCTTGGCCTCTCGAGGTTACGTTCGACTCCTGATGTACATGTCCGGCGCGGAGCGGCAATCGATGGAACGACGGAGGGCGCCAAGTTGGCCATGCGAGGGATGGACGGATTGGGGAGACGCGTCGACGGATGGGATGGAGGGCGCCAAGTTGGCTATGCGAGGGATGGACGGATTGGGGAGATGCGTCGACGGATGGGATGGAGGGCGCCAAGTTGGCCATGCGAGGTACGAAGGGACGCAGGGGACGATGGGGTGGAGGACCTTTGGTGGTTATCTGTGAGTCGCAATTCTCTACTGTAATAGTGCATTGCTGACTCTCTCTTCAAGCCCTCGTTCTCGCTCCAACTTCTTGAGCGCTTTGCCCACATACGGCCTTTGGTGGTTATCTGTGAGTCGCAATTTTTCACTTCAATAGTGCATTGCTGACTCTCTCTTCAAGCCCTCGTTCTCGCTCCAACCCCTTGAGCGCTTGAGAAGAACCCGTCGGTTTGGGGCGAAAGGTTTGCGTTTCCTATTTGTATGTGTTCTTCTCCAACTGGGACAAATTACAATTCAGATTCAACTTGAAGTCGTCAACGTTCCCTCTTGACCCGACCCGCCAGGCGGCACTCTTTCGACGCAATTGCGTGCTCTGCACTATGGTCTCTTCTACACATGATCCATTGGGCAGCTTCTCCCGGAGAACATTGCCGGGTGCTCAGGCGGCCCTGACCTGCTAACATCGCATGTTAACTTGCAAGAGAGCCCGTGTATTACGCTAGATTGCGATTGATTGATAGCCATGGCCTCTCGAGGTTAGGTTCGACTCCACTCGCACGACGATGTTCGAAGAGACCCTCCCGACTTACCCGTCCTCGGACGAACACAGCAGAGGTACGTACACCGTTGTCGAACAGAGTCGAACAGAGTGTGTCGCTGACAAGGTACCCTAGCCCGCTTCAACAACAACAACACGACCGCCCGTGGCCCGGGGCACACTTCCAGCGCTCTTTCAAACCTCATGATCATGATCATGCAGACACGCGCAACCTTCTTCCTCGATTTCCACCATCCCAGCCACTATAAAAATCCTCCACATCGCCTTCTGTTGGGCGTTGCCGTCCTTCAGGACCCGGGGTGTGGGAGGGTAGCGCAAATGGCCCGCATTCCTGTCATCTCACTCTGTTGGGCGTTCTCGTCCTTCAGTGTGTCCCAGGGAGAAAACACATTCGCCCTCTTTCGTACCATTCTGTTGGGCGTTCCCGTCCCTCAGAGTGCCAGCGCAACTTCCAACCCGCATCTTCCCCGGGAAAGCGTAGGCTATGTGGGAATGGCTCGCATATGTTGAGGAGAAAGTGGAGGCCGTCGGAAGCAAAGGAAGTGGGAGAGGATCGGCCCGAGGCTTTTTGTCGCGGAGACGACCGGTATAGGGGCCTTATGCGCGGACGGTCTTGAAATCGAATTGCTTCACGAGGTGCGTCTTGAAACTCGCGCTGATCATGATGTTCATTCCTGACCCGCGCACCTAGACTTGTACATGTTCGATGGACCGCGCTAGGTCGATTGCGAGCGATCATGATTCTCAATATGTGCATTGCATCCGGGTCGGCCTACGCTCTCGCCTCCGACGGGAACGTGCAAGCACCTGGGTTCCAGTGGACGGATCAATCATCAATCGTTGCTCCCTCCCGTACGCGGCGTACGTCCATCTTCAGCAGCAAGAAACCACGTGACGAGAGAGCGTTCAAGACCTCGTAGAGTTGCTGACAAAGTCTACCAGGTCTTTTGCGCACTTTCGTCACGTGTTTCTGTTTTCTCGTTTTAATAATTCAACACTTGTAAAACATGCAGGCAAGCCCCGTATGAGATGCAAACTTGGCAGTATTTTAGTTTTCTTCCTGCAGCATTTTTTACCCAGCTAGCTCCAAGACGCCTCTCCTTCAACAACAAAACCGCCCGTGGCCGGGGCACACTTCCTACGCTCTTTCAAACCTCCTGATCATGATCATGCACACACGCGCAGCCTTCTTCCTCGGTTTCCACCATCCCAGCCACTATAAAAATCCTCCACATCGCCTTCTGTTGGGCGTTGCCGTCCTTCAGGACCCGGGGTGTGGGAGGGTAGCGCAAATGGCCCGCATTCCTGTCATCTCACTCTGTTGGGCGTTCTCGTCCTTCAGTGTGTCCCAGGGAGAAAACACATTCGCCCTCTTTCGTACCATTCTGTTGGGCGTTCCCGTCCCTCAGGGTGCCAGCGCAACTTCCAACCCGCATCTTCCCCGGGAAAGCTTAGGCTATGTGGGAATGGCTCGTATAGGTTGAGGAGAAAGTGGAGGCCGTCGGAAGCAAAGGAAGTGGGAGAGGATCGGCCCGAGGCTTTTTGTCGCGGAGACGACCGGTATAGGGGCCTTATGCGCGACGGTCTTGAAATCGATGGACCGCGCTAGGTCGATTGCGAGCGAGTCATGATTTGGATGTGTTGCCTTCGATCTCAACCTCCCGCTGCAGCTCGAGCGTGTGCTTGGTTCCTTTGGTCTTCTTCGGTAATGGTTTCATAGGTGGTATTGTCTGCGCGGCCAGACACACATACAGCTCCTCCCCGTATCCCTCCCACCACGTCCACTGGCCTGCTAAAACGGTTTCCACGTCCTTGCGTGAATTGAATGGCCCTACAAACGCATGGAGTGCAACCGTTTCATCGCTTAGAATGGCAGAGGCGGAATACAGTGGGGATGGATAGTCCCGCTGCGGATCCTTGCTCCTTACCCGCCATCTATGCAATTCCATCTGTACATCCCGATTGACCTCTCCCCGTTTCACGGCAGACTGACGGGCACCACAGGCGGTTTTCCCGGCCGAGTGAGATCAAGCAGCTCTGGGCAGCATATATCACAGCAAGGCACTGTGGGATCTGAAGCACGAGTCAGTTTCTCATCAGGATTTAACGGTTTCACTTACTCACCAGCAGTTTTGTTCCCGTAGACTGCTGTGAGAACAGCCCGACGACATTCTCCTGTCTGCGTGAATACAAGCAGGCCTTCGTCAGCAGCCTCGGCGTCCAGAGGCGGGGTGTCCTTCACGAATATGACATCCAACTTCCCACCAGCAGCGCCGCGATTTACTCCTCGGAGCTTAGCATGCTGCTTGCGCTTTGCCGCCTTCTTTCGCTTTTCTGCATCACTCTCCTTTTCCTTTTCTGTTATCATTTGATGTACATGTTCTCCCCGTACAATTTCCTGATGCGAAGGTTTAGTTCACCAGCCTCGACTTGAATATTCGGGTCGTACCTGAAGCAGCTCTATCTCGCACCCGCCATGACTGCTGTTAATTGCGATCGCCTTCAAATTAAATTCTGCGGGAAAGGTGGCGACCTGGATGTCCCCATAGGTATGTTGATATACTTGTTATGCTGCCCATGCTTACCTGCTCGTCGTGTAAAGCTATCAATGGTGTAATCATCAAGGTGACTTTGCCCGCGCTGAATGGATGTGCATGTGGCCCAGCTGCAATTGTAGTCTTTTCCATACCAGTGCCAGCATGAACTAGCACATCGCGCATTTGAAGCTGGGCTTCAATACCTTCCATCTGATACTTGCGGGCACTGTGTTTCCATTGGGATTTGGCTTGCATGTCCATGGGCAATCTGTTTAGCTGCGCTCCTCGTCAACGGCTGGCGGGTATTCGGCGTCGTTGGCGTCTGCGGGGTGCGGAGCCGACATTTTTTTCTTGTTGCGCGGCGACATAATGATCAAAAGGTGAAACTTGAATTTCGATCATTTTTCTTCTCTTATCTCATCAATGCCCCGTCTCGCAGGAAATACGGTGCTATCCTCTGAGGATGAACTGCCTGGTGCGAGCGATACAGAATCTCGCCCAAATACCCCAACTGGCTCAACGTCGGAGCTGCCATGGGATTGACACCATCGCATTCACAAGTAGCTTCTTCGCCGTTTCGCACACCAATTGCCCGCAGACGGCTGTCACAGGAATCGTTGCTGCCTGCCTTGTCACCCATTTCTTCATCTCCGGCATGAGCAGTGCTCACTCAAGCGCTCGCAAAGTCCATCCCGCCCGCGCTGCCTCCTCTTTCCAGCGACGGTATCATTGCAAGCAGTCAAATTATTGGTACTCGGGAAGAGAGACTGGCGACAATACGCCGGAAGTCCCATCGCAAACGGGCTGCCACGATTGCTACGCAGAAAGTCGAGACGAAACAGCTTTTCGAGGAGAACAAAATCATTGTTTTCGACGAGATTCTTGCGAAACTTTCGGAGAATGGCCTCACATTCGGCCAGCTGATGCTTTATGTGTTTGACCCGATTTACAAGCAAGGATCGACGAGATGGGACGGTTTTTTTCAAGAGGAGGGACAGGCAACGAAGATTTTAAACCTGTGGACATCGAAAAAGAATAGTCCAACTGTGGCAGACGGAAGTAGGGTCTTGGCAGAGGATTATATATGTGACGGCACGGGTACAGCATGAAGGTCGGAGCGTCACAGCGACCGAGTTTCTGCAAACAGGTCGCACTTCGGTCGACCGCAAATATGTAACCGGATTCAGCCTGGTTACTGTCGGCGAACATCTCAACGGTGCGGCGCGCATCGCAATGAAAATGTTCAATGCATTTTCTACATCTGCTTGGAATCTCCAGGCAAATCTACCTCAACGCATCGCCAAAAGACTGTAATCATATACACCTACTTCGGGTTGGAACGGCGAAATCAGCCACAAGAATAACTATTCACGCCGCATCATGGGCTGTACCTGTACGCTACGGGGACGCAACGGCAAACGATTCAGTCATGTCCCATCTCGGAATCTCTGAGAGATCAAAATCTCACTCATAAAACACGGACCAATGTGAATCGACGTGGTCGCCGAGCGTCCGGAGACGAATCACTCCCTTCGCCACCACCTTCTACTCCCACCGCACCGGTGACCCATTCGTACCAGCCCCCAGATCCGGTAGTGCTCTCTACTAAAATAGAGCAGCTTCTCAGCTCCAAGGAGAGCGCACTGCGCGCGCTCTCGCTGTCAATGCGGAGTGTTGCACGGGCTATCGCATCCACAGGCCTCTCTGCGGCATCCTACGACAATATTAATATGGTATTTCGGGCCGCAGAGCAAGAAGAACAGGTAAATATATACTCGTATGTCAAGATTTTAGTGCTCAATCACTGTTCAGATTCGCAATACTGAAGCTGCTCGCGTTGAGCTTCCGGGGTAATGGACGTTCGAAGTATGCCTATGAGATGCTTCATCTCATCCACAATATAACACATGTCTGGCCGAAACTCATCCGGTATGCGATGATTACGCGCGACATGATTTCTAGCTAACCTTTCGGTAAATACAGGAATATCATACTGAATAATTGGCTTCTCAATCCCACTGGTAACCCGTGCTCGTGGGTGGAGGTGCATCTCATGCAAGAGCACATGACATTCTGGGTCAAGGTCAGTGTTTTATATACGAAATGGCTTGTGCACTTGCTGACGCCTTTCCCAGACCATCTATCAAGCTCACGGGCAGCGCCGCTTCGTGGGAGTGGCTCGGGATGGTCGCTCCGTGTGTCACTGCATTGTGCCACCTATCGACCTCAATTTCGGAGATGCTGGGCTCTCAGCAGGGCACAAAACATGAGCCAGCAAACCTCGTAAATGACATCAAGCTCTTCGTGGCCAGTCTCACCGAGCACGATGTCTACAAGGTCAAGGGATGTGTTTTTGCAGAGGGTGATGAAGCCCCGACCCCCTGACGTTATCAGTGTTGGCGCTCAGCAGCTGTCCGACAGCTCTTCCAATCCGCTGGCAGAGTATAACGCCGCCTTTTTGAAGCTCCCGGCTCCCCGCCGCCTCCGTTTCTTGGTCGCGAGCTGGTCTGAATCAGATTCCGAGTCAGAGGATACACCCCCCATTTTCCACCGTCCCTACCCACCACAACAACTCGGACACCACCGGCCCTCGTCATTCAATGGCATCGACTGCGCCACCCGTCATTTTCGAGCCCGAAAGTGTCGATGTCGAGCTTGCCGCTGCCGCCGATGCTGGCTTCGCAGAGACTTCCGGAATTGATGATGATGTAAGCGATATCGATTCGGAGGCGACTTCACCTGGCGAGCTCTCGGCATTCGAACAGACGATGGACCCGGTCGACGAGCCGACATTGACACGGGAATCAGCAGAGGATGTAGCGTCGGACATGGATGCAGGCGACAACAACTTCATATTTAGTCCAGAGTGTATATGACAGTGATGGTGATTCGGACTCGGACCAGTACTACTCTCGAGTGTCGCCTCCATGATTTGGCGGGTCCACCAAAAAGGCAAAGAGATATTCCAGTCGTTTCATGATCATGATCAGTAGGCTTGATCCCTTGCCCATGAGCAATTGATGCTTACCTGAAACTGACTTGTCGCGAGTCTACCCATGGCCATGGGCAGTGAGCACTAGTGATGAGCTCTTAGAATTAATAAAGAATTCGCAAGCGATCACATGAGTAGCTTGATAGCTCGAGATAAATCTAGAGATCTTAGATGAGAGATCTAGAGCCATCGATCCCGCGATATCGATAACACACGTACGACACATGGCGATAATTTCTCGAGATATATATATACCGAAAGGGTTTTATTGATCATCAGGTGTACATGTACATGTCCCCCCCGAATACTTTTCTATCTAGATCTCAAGTTTCGCCAGGTTTGTTCCCTAGGCCTCCTCCTTTTCCCTTGCAATTGTCTTATCCAAATGAACAACAGCCGCGCCAATATGAATCCAAGTCCACCCGGTGCCCGCGAATGGGGCCAATCTTCGGATCTCGCGCAATTGATAATTGCCAGCCGCCTCGAAGCCTATGAGAAGTATATCTCCGAACGTGGCTCCACAAAGGGCGTGCCGCGTTTGGTGGATTTACTCATAGAGGCTCTCAGTCGTTTTCCAGACGAATACATGGACGAATGTCTCGCACATCTCAGTCCCATAATTCTGGGTTCCCACGTCTGGGAATGGACTCACATACCGTATTCAATGTTTCGCCGCATTACAAGTCAGATGTCGGTCCCGATTTCAAGCCCTCAAATCGATCAATGGAAAGTCCTTTGTATATATCTACCTTCTACCTTGCTCATGTCCTTTTGTTTCAGGATTCTTGCGAATGAACAATCCATCCGTGACAACGACAGTCTTCCTGGACTCGTCGAATTGTCCCAAGCCGAGATAATCTTCCCGGTCTCGTTTTCGACCAGGGGTGGACTTACAATCACCCGTCCGAAGTCTCTCCCCGGGTTCGAGATTATGTGTGCCGCTCGACAACCTCGAATCACCATACAACCTTCGACAGCTGCCTTTAGTCTTGCTTTTGAGCGGATATCGGCCGGTCTGTTGAGGAACTTGGACTGGAAAAATATCCTGGTTGCAGGCGGGATAATACTAGGAACTCTAATCTCCATTACTGACATCCCTAAACTATGGGCATCCTCAGACATAGACATGTATATCTATGGCCTTTCGGCAACACAGGCGACGGACAAGATTAACTACGTCTACGAAATTTTTCGCTCCAATTTACCTACTGGGACGCCCACCCTTGCAGTGAAAAACTCCAAAACCATCACCTTCTATGCTGAGCATTCGTTCAGACGTATTCAACTCGTTCTCAAGCTGGTTAAATCACCTACGGACGTGCTTCTTAACTTCGATCTTGACATTTGTGCAATGGGATGGAATGGAACTGACGTGCTGATGCTGCCTCGCGCTGCCCGTGCTCTAGAAAGTACATCCTCTCTTGTCGAGCCAAATCAACACTAATGCCCCCCAGCTGGATGCAATATTTTCACAATGAGTCTAGTCAACGGTCATTATCTATCCGAACGGCGGGAAAGTCAGCCAACGAGGTAATGACCTTACCTGGTGGGGTCTCTCCTCTGAAACATGTTTTTCAGGGTCTTCAAATACGCCAGCAGGGTCATTCTGGACCTATATTTCCATTCCTCTTTCTGAAATTGCTCTATAGGGATACGGCTTACGAATTCTACCATCTTATGTGGCATCTCTCGAGGTCTACCCTTCGGCAAACATGCTTGTTCTGGATATCCCGTTCCTTTCTCGCAAAGCAAATGCATATGCACGAAAAATTTTCCAGGACGCCCAGAATCTCGAAGGAAAATCACGTCTTCGCTATTCAGATTTGGATACTCGGAACCCTCGGCCAAGCTGTTTGTCGAAGTTTTCTTTACTTATGAGTCATGCAACCTACTGGGAAATGGCTCGCAATGGCCATAAGGACGCCATGTCTGTGAATGTGCTTCTTTACTGAATTAATCCTGCTAACTTGTATTATATGCAGTATTGATGATCAACCCTTGGCATTTGTCTCTTACGAAGATGAGGTTCGTCGGAACCCAGTCAAACTTAAGGCAACTGTTCATGCCCTCCCAGAACAATGAGGACAATCCAAACAACGCTACCATACGTCCTCAGTAACGGCTTTTTTTTTTGAGGTCGATCCCTGCGTTTACTTCATTCCCAGATACCATTGGAATGAACATTTTGACCGCACTTCTTTCGAGCACTACATACAACGAATCAATCATGTCGAGGTTGAGAACTGGATTCGGTCAGATCTCACAGGCCGACTCTGGTTTCACGGGGTGAAGCACGGCGACGAGTTGGACGTCGCCCAGCGTGTGACCTTCTCACATAGTATGGCTGTGCTGCTTGAGAGTCAGAAGAACATCCAGACCCCTGTGTTACTTCCGTGCACTTTTGCAGTCTATGCGAATAACATCGTCAGCAGGCTGCAGAAGGAGCCCATGCTCACACCGGCGGTACCAGGCTATGATTTCACACCCTATGGCGACGAAGAAGAAGGGCTCTTCATGTGGACAATTGGACCAGAGTTAATGTGGCAGCAGCAAGACCGGCGAATTGATGAGTGCGTTAGCAACTTAACATCCATGTTAACCCTCAACCTATTCCTCAGACTATTCGAGGTGTTGCTGGCGTTTCAGAGGATCAATGTGCCCATCGCGGAAGAGCGGCAAGCTGGGCGATTCCGCACCGAAGTTGTCCGCTTTCGAAGGGCTCAGTCATCCACTCAAGATGAGCTTGGTGCTTTTGCCAGGTGGATCGGCGAGGCAGTTTCAGCCTAGACCTCGCTTAGTTGATGATAATGGCAATGTAGGAATCGGTTTAAATTTGATGATCATGAGGAGTCTGTATAGTAAATCTGGAACGTCTCCAAGCATTTGGGTTGTAACTGCTAGAACGATGTAGTGATGGTACTCCGGAGTCGCCGGAATCGCTGAATATATATATAATGCCCGGACACTTGAGCTTGAGTTTGCGTAAACGTACACAGCCACTGCACTTCAAGTGCGTCGACTTCACCGATTCGACTCTACTCGCCACAGTCAGCGCGTGCGTAGATGTCAGCGTGTCGGATTCACTCGCTGTACATGTAAATTCGTTAGCGTGTGAATGTAAGTATTCGAGTTTGCGATTCAACTTGTGCACCGAGCAAGCTAGTCGGCGTCTCACTGCTGCCCGTAGATGAGCGAGTGAGGAAACGGCGTAGCGCCGGACGTAGTATCTGAGAACGAGTGCTACGCTGCGTGCCGAGCGCGAACGTGAGGACAGACGACGATCTTGGTGTGTGTGCGGGGGGTTGGGCCGTCCCGGCCGACTGGGCTTCGGAGCACCGCGCGCTAGCGCTAGGGGCGGGGAAGACCGGGTCGGGAGCAAACGGGACGCGGGCACGGCCAAACCCGTACGCAAAGGCCACTGAGGGTCCGACGAGAGCGAGACCCAGAGCTACCCGAGCGTAAGCGAGAAAAGAACAGGGAAATGGGTGGGTGGGCGCGAGAAAACACGCGTACGAGAGCGAGGAGGGCTATGAAGAGCCTTTCGAGGACGAGATGGTCAGAGCAGAAGCGAAGACCGATATGGGCGTGTAGATTAGATGCTACGGAATCTAATTTACATGATGGGCTGATCATGACGTGCCGCATCCCGCTGCCGCTAGCTTGCCTTCCACTCATGATCAGCCCGGCTCGCAAGCTCGGCGAGCTGAGCTCGCAGCAAGGCTCAGCAAGCACCGAGTGATCCGACATGTCCGCGAACCTGCGTGTCGCATACGCAACGCCCACTCGGACGCGCCCAATGCACTAGTAATTGACGAGATTTTGGTCATGACTGGAAAACCCGCAAACACAACATCGATATCGCGGTGGAGGCACGACAACTTTAGTAGCATATAGGTGTTCGGACCGAGGCCTTGCCGAGGCCCGTATGCCTATTGATCCCTCGAACGCCTATCGATCATCCGGAGCAATCAACGTATGATGGCGGCACTGTTTCTGCCGTATTCCTGCCGCGCAGCGGCTGGTTAAGGTTTGGGGTGGTTAGAGGTTAGGGGAGGGGATAGGGTTTGAGGTAGGGTTTTGGTTAATGTTAGGGTGGGTTAGTGTCAGGGTCGAGGTATCTAAATGCTGTTGAAGGAGGGACTTAGTGCAATTTTTGAGAAATAGCAGGAGTGATGGCCGATCAATTGCTTCATCCGGCGATAGTCGTTCAGCACAGAAATAGGCATTCGGAGGCGAAGCCGAATGCCTATGCTACTAATCTTGTATGTACTCGTCGCGGTGCTAAGATTGACTTGAGTTGGGGCAGGAAGCGCGGGGTAGTATACGTCGCCAAGCAATCGCCAAGCGTCACGGTTAAACGGTCGAACGGAGCACGCCATCCAGTTGCATTCTTTTCGCTCGATTAGGGTTCTTTAGGTTGATTACTTGTTAGAATATTAATTCGGTAGATTGTCCTCCCGATCGGCATCTCCCCGGGCAGTGACTGAGCTGACTGTCGTTGATTGGTCAGGCGTTGTATTTTGAATATATAGGTCTCATCAGGAGGTCTCAGGTCATCGTGAACACTGGATCCGCGACAGATCTCCAGTATAAATTGCAGGAATGAAGTTGTCCAACATAACTCGACTGAGCTCGACTGGTAAAACCACCCTCACATATGTCCCAGATGTCTTCATACAAATCAAGATACAAATCGTTTGCAGTTGTCGGAGGCGGACCACTGGGTCTCCCCATCGTCGGTGCGCTCGCAGCCCAGAACGTCTCAGTTGGCGTTGAGTTGGCGTCCTTTCGCGCCCCAACTCCGCATCATGATCAAAAACTGTCCCCGCAGGCGTCGCGGTCGCCGATCGCGAGGTTGACTTCACCGATCCAGAAACAGTACAAGGTCGATGTCATGCAGCGCTGTCGACCACCGCGACAACGGCTTCCGGCCCCCGGGGCCCAGAAGCCCGTCGACGCGGCAAAACTCTTGCACTAAAACCCATCCGCCGTCCGGCCATACTAAAGCAAGAACGTGGAAAATTTTGAACACCTGATGTACATACTTGCAATTGGCAACCTGGCAAACGGTCGAGCGATTGAACACGTTATTAGAGCGTAGAACCTGCGTGGCGAATTCGCGGTCGACATGTACACAGTCAGAATCTGTGGCACGTGGGCACTCATGCTTATAGCAAACACATGGTGAAACATGGTCCGCTTTTCTAGCAAAAGAAGAGCGCATGTTCTGCTGTCTCAACATGTCCGCAACCGAATCTGCATTTCCGCAATGCCCGCGGCACAACCGCAGTGTGGTACCGCTTCTTATAACGCAGACGTTGTGCTGATCCTAACCAACAGCCTTGTCAGCGCTTTTCGCTGTACATGTGCCGCGAATTCACGACAAGCACAAGATAATGCCGCAGAATCCCAGTGATTGACTTCGGGCGCTCATCCCTCAGTGGCTCGCGGCGACCATGAAGCAAGTACATGTACAATCGCATTGGTATACAGTTTTTCCTACCGCGTCGCATTCCTCCGCGGTCAAGACCGGAAGGTCGGGTAGTTCCACGGGGAATCTGAGCCTGCCCAGCGCATACTTCGCATCCATCCAGTAGCCTTGAAATCCAGCTCGATATAACATGTATGAGTCTTCGAGGGCAATTCGATCTTTCAAGGCGACAAGAGCGTACCCATGGGGATAAGAGGATGAGGAGTCAGAGGATGAGGAGTCGGGCTAGCGCTGTGGATAGCAGTCTCCTGCGGCATGATAGTATATACGGGCGCGGCGCTAACAGTGCCGTCGGGCTGGGGAGATCGCATCGGCGGTGGGGACTGTGATGGGCTTGGGGTCAAGGAGGGGCATATTCATGACGGAAGGCAACTCGCAGACGTTGGCGAGCGAGGTGTAGGGGATGAGCATAGCCTTGGTCGCCAACGGCAGATTGGGAGACGACGAGCGTAACGGAAGTTGTGGGAGAGAGCTTGGGAATCGGAGAGGCTCGCCAATTGAAGGAGTCAGCGCGCGATAATTATAAGACACATTTAAATTGGTATTGTAATTGATATTGCTGTCCGAAAATTTGCAAGCTGTGAGTCTGTGACGGAGAATGAGTTAGAAGAGATTCGGTGGGAAAGAAGAGATCTAGAGGGCTTACATTCCATATTTTAGCGAATCAATTAGTGGAGGGTCTGAGGGGGTCTACCTTTCCGGATCCTTCTGCTTGCAATCATGAGGCTCTCTATGTATATATATATGTACGCGATCGCGATCGCTTGTCAATGTTTGGCGGAAACCCGAACCTGCCGAGATGTCTGCCGAAACCCAGCATCACGTTTAGACATGTTTGTTCGCAAGCACTTTTCCCAACTTGGCCTGAACCACCACGACCGTACATGTACATGACATTCTCTAGATTCTACGTATAGCGAAACAATACCCGTGAACGGTTTGGGGCGAAAGGTTCGCGTTTCCTCTTTGTACGTGTAACTGACGCAAATTGCATTTCAGATTCAACCTGAAGTCGTCTTGACCCGACCCGCCAGGCGGTACTCTTTCGACGCAGTTGTGTGCTCTGCACTATGCTCTCTTCTACACATGATCCATTGGGCAGCTTCTCTCGGAGAACACTGTCGGGTGCTCAGGCCCTGACCTGCTAACATCGCATGTTAACTTGCAAGAGAGCCCGATGTATTGCGCTGGATTGCGATTGATTGATAACCTTGGCCTCTCGAGGTTACGTTCGACTCCTGATGTACATGTCCGGCGCGGAGCGGCAATCGATGGAACGACGGAGGGCGCCAAGTTGGCCATGCGAGGGATATAAGGATTGGGGAGACGCGTGGGCGGATGGGATGGAGGGCGCCAAGTTGGCTATGCGAGGGATGGACGGATTGGGGAGACGCGTCGACGGATGGGATGGAGGGCGCCAAGTTGGCCATGCGAGGTACGAAGGGATGCAGGGGGGGAGGACCCTCGATGGTTATCTGTGAGTCGCAATTTTTCATTTTAATAGTGCATTGCTGACTCTTTCTTCAAGCCCTCGTTCTCTTTCCAACTCCTTGAGCGCTTTGCCCACATACGACCTTCGGTGGTTATCTGTGAGTCGCTATTTTTCACTTTAACAGCGCATTGCTGACTCTCTCTTCAAGCCCTCGTTCTCGCTCCAACCCCTTGAGCGCTTTGCACACATAGGGAAACAATACCCGCGAATTTGAGAAGAACCCGTCGGTTTGGGGCGAAAGGTTTGCGTTTCCTATTTGTATATGTTCTTCTCCAACTGGGACAAATTACAATTCAGATCTAACTTGAAGTCGATGTACATGTTTCCTCTTGACCCGACCCGCCAGGCGGCACTCTTTCGACGCAATTGTGTGCTCTGCACTATGGTCTCTTCTACACATGATCCATTGGGCAGCTTCTCCCGGAGAACATTGTCGGGTGCTCAGGCGGCCCTGACCTGCTAACATCGCATGTTAACTTGCAAGAGAGCCCGTGTATTACGCTAGATTGCGATTGATTGATAGCCATGGCCTCTCGAGGTTAGGTTCGACTCCACTCGCACGACGATGTTCGAAGAGACCCCCCCGACCAACCCGTCCTCGGACGAACACAGCAGAGGTACGTACACCGTTGTCGAACAGAGTCGAACAGCGTGTGTTGCTGACAAGGTACCCTAGCCCGTCGGTCAAATTGGCCGTCTGGACAAAAATACTCGCTTTTATTGATATTTCTCGGCGCAACGTTCCTGCGGAGGCAAATTTTGACGGCGGTTATACTCTCCTGCTCGTTGTGTGGACGCGTGGTACTAGAACAGCGCCCTACTGCGCCGGCGCCTCGTCTTCACCGCCATCCTTATGCGCGACGGACTTGAAATCGAATTGCTTCACGAGGTGTGTCTTGAAACTCGCGCTGATCATGATGTTCATTCCTGACCCGCGCACCTAGACTTGTACATGTTCGATGGACCGCGCTAGGTCGATTGCGAGCGATCATGATTCTCAATATGTGCATTGCATCCGGGTCGGCCTACGCTCTCGCCTCCGACGGGAACGTGCAAGCACCTGGGTTCGAGTGGACGGATCAATCATCAATCGTTGCTACCTCCCGTACGCGGCGTACGTCCATCTAGATCTTCAGCAGTAAGAAACCACGTGACGAGAGAGCGCTCAAGACCTCGCAAGTCGTTAGACTTAGAGTTGCTGACAAAGTCTACCAGGTCTTTTGCGCACTTTCGTCACGTGTTTCTGTTTTCTCGTTTTAATGATTCAACACTTGTAAAACATGCAGGCAAGCCCCGTATGAGATGCAAGCTTGGCAGTATTTTAGTTTTCTTCCTGCAGCATTTTTTACCCAGCTAGCTCCAAGACGCCTCTCCTTCAACAACAAAACCGCCCGTGGCCCGGGGCACACTCCCAGCGCTCTTTCAAACACACGATCCTGATCAAGCCCAAGTCTCAAGCTTTGAGTCTTAAATGTTCAAGCATCCATTCTTCAATCCCAGTCTGCCTCCTCGAGACGTGCGTCACAGGATTCGAAAGCCGACCCGACATGATCTCCGCCCTCCAGCAACTTGAAGCTCGACTCCGTGAATTGAAGGGTGGCTTTATTGAGACTACTACGTACACATAGCCAGACGCGTCGTACATAGTGCGGGTGGCAAGATGGCTCCATCCGTTCAAATATCGAAGCCAGTATATCCGTGTGAACGATTGTCTTCACAAAAAAAAAATATCGAGCCGGTTCACGAGACTAGCTATAGTACTAGTATGCTTGCTTCATCTTTTTGGTCTGGTGTCCTCCAGAGCTCAATCCTGCAAGCGCTCATCGTTGAGATGCGTTTGACACACCTGACACCGGCGCGCTGTCCCGCGCATGTTGCGACCGCCTGCGTGAAACGCATTACCTTTGTAGGTATTCGGTCCTTTTTTACAATCAATCCCTTGTCAGACATTGTGCCAAATGCCTATGGAATGGGTGCAATTTCACGCACCCCGGATCGACATGCGTCATGATCCCTGCCCCCCGTGCTTTTAATGGTAATCGTGCTCGACTATGCAATCTCAAACTCAGATCCTTCGGTCCGTCTATCGATGCTTTCATAGACGGACCGTCACCGGTCTACCTTTCGTAGTAAGTCTCACTTTTGATGTTGCTACGATTCTCCGCTAAAATTCCTTTAGAACCTCCTCATGATCATCCTCAGCTCATAAGATCCTTGCACCAACCTCGAATAAAACAGTTCTGCATTTGCCTATGTTAGTTTCCAAGCCCAATGGTATCCGACCCTGTCTTGGACCTCAACCCTCTGCAACGAGGATTTCTGTGCTCGCAGGGTCTGCCACAGTTTAGTTTCCTACCGTTTACGGCTGTTTAAACTCTAACAATCTCGGTAGAAGGACTCAGGTTGTTGTCAAGCAGGCTTGAACTCAGACCCAAGGCTGCGCACGCTGTTGCGATACGAAGGCACGGGCGCACTTTTACGGTGCGGAGAAGCGTGCTAACTTGAAATCTTAGATTCCCACTCGAAAACGCCAAATCCGACTTGCCTCGCGCAGTTCTGGACAGATTTCCTCGAAACCGCGCTCTGCTACATCGTTTGGATTCTGCTAAACGTTCCAGTGTCGAATCCGCGCTGCGATAGTGAGTTCTTCCGTTGATAGGTCAGAATCCCGCTGACGCACCGATGCAGATATCCCAGCCCAAGGATTCATCCTTGGCCGCAAGACTTCCGGAAGTGCCGTCTCACAACTCAATCAGCACCACAGTACGTTCGTTCACGTTTTTCGACTCAAATAATTGGCATTTCTGTCCCCGCTCCCGTTTTCGGGGACGAGGAGAAGTCCGTTTGTTCTGCTATGCGTCCTATCACTGCCGCTAACGTGGTCTCTGCTAGATTCCATCGAATCATACCAGCATGGAACTTGGCTCTTGTGGTGTTGCTGTATGGGGAGGAAGCCGAGGTGGGTCTGGGACCCTAGGAGTTCGTTCCAAACTGACCGACTTGTAGATCGGCGAGAAAGGAATAAACCTTTCTGGTGGTCGGAAGGCGCGTGTCTCCCTTGCAAGAGCTGCTTATTCGCCGTCGGATATTATCCTACCCTCTCCAACGTTGACTACGCAGCTCTGAGCACCGTGGATTCGTTTGTGGGCAAGGCGATCCTGGATGGTTCTATACGTCACACTCCGCTGGCTGATCGCTCTGGCATTCTCGTCGACCAGGAAAAGCTGGACATTCAGAAGGATCAGCCAGCGCTCATGCTGACGGAGCGGAGGACTGGGGCCGTCTTGAGGGAGAATGTGGGAAAACCACAAATTCGCCGGTGGATCCGGACTGGCCTCGGCCCGCGTTTTCTTGCTGCTGCTCACTTACACCCAGGCCGCTCAAGGTACGTTTACTTTCTTGACTTAACTACTACCTCTAGTTGGCAAACTCCCTTATGCGTTCGGCGCTGTACTCGTCATTGACTCGTTGTACTCTGGTGCCTCTCATGCTTATCGTTTTTATTGTCGGAATCTCACTGTCCCGCTTATATAGAAACGTTGACTGACTCAGAAAGGCCGAAGCCGCCATCAGAGCGCTCGCGGTTATTGTAACCCATCGATGGGAAATTGTTTGCTGCTTGAGCGACCGAGACGTTCCCATGGAAGAGCTGGCGCACGAACGAATTTGTGAGGGAGTGCGTAACGAGGGAAGCTGATACGGATCTCGAGTCTCCAGAGCGAGATCCTCACGGGGCAAAGGATTGAGGGCTAGGGTGGCGCCAGCTGTAGTGGGAAGGCCGGCGCGGACCAAGTCTGTCCGTGAATTATACACCCTGTACTATTGATCCCAACCGGGTCGCAATTTGCACAATAGGTTGCAAACTGTAATTCCGTGCTCTCAATTTCCACTGAATCCCTTCGGAGTTTTTTGGACTGTTCAGCTCATAGCTACTCCGGATCCCTTACGCATATACAAAAATAACTAAGTGGTTGACAAGAATTGAATTGTCTGGTCTCCAGGGGCCTGGTAATGGCCAGGAAAAAATTGGGGCCATTTTCGGTGCGAAATAGATTTATTCTGTCTTCTCAGATTGTTTTTCCAGATCTAGAGGATAGTGGTTGCAATATGATCACGAAAAACCCAGAATGTGTGACCAAAACGTGACATCCAATATAAGTAACGACTCGCGATCGATTTTAATCCTCCCAATCAGAGTGAAAAGCTGTGTTTAAATCAACTTCGCTTAGCCTGGGCATCCTTTTCAGCCTCCTATACATGTGCGGCTCTAGCGCCGTTCCTTTCCTTATTCTCAAGCCGTCTTTCGGACTGCCCGTTTCATGTCGGTTAGATGCATGATAATACAAACTACGTACAAACTAGACCTATGGAACACAATCAGTCAATTATCATCCCGTCGCCCGCCACCGCAGCAGCCACGTCGCTCTTCGGCCTGCCCGACAACCTTTCATACAGTTCTGCAATTATCTTCTCGGTGAGAAAATTATCGTGCAGCTTTTTCATGATGGAAGCAGGCTTCACTTCGGGATGCCACATATTTGGATCCATGGATATTGCATATGGATAGCGGGCCTCTTCGTTCTGCCCTGCCCAATCGAAATCTAGCATTCGGACTCCGTTGTCAGTCACCATGATGTTAGGCGACCTCAGATCACCATGAACGATATTGTGACGATGGAGCAACTTGACAGCATCCTCGATAGAGCGCTGTAGGGCTCCTATATCCGTCTCCTTTACGTCTATCTTCTCCAGTGTCTTGCCTGTGAGTTTCTCCATGATCACCATGTAATGCCTGTCTTGTACTAGGATGCAGTGATATAGCTTTGGGGCAAGGCCCACATTGGCGAGAAGCTCATGTGCGGATTTATTGTACCTGCGAGTGAATTTGACGACACATTTCTTTGGGCTTCCGGCCACGTCCACGTCTGCAATATACAGAGCATCGGCTCTGCAGGATAATCCCGGTCCCACCCCAAGGGACTCGGAATCCTTGGAATTGGAAGCGCCTTTAATCATTCTTGCCGTGAAGTTGATGACCGGTATTGTAGCTATCGAACCTGGCTGCGCAACCGGAATGGGGAAGAACGGGAGTAGCATGGTCCCTGAAGACAGATTGTTGATCGTATGTACGGCGTTAGCGTAGGCCGTCTTCAGGGTCCGGGCAGCAGATTTGATAGCCGTCAAAACTTGGGCCAGCCGGTGAACTGAGGCGTCGAAATCACGTCCTGGCATTATATGGCCAAGATAGATCTGGTCCATGTAAAGATGCGTGGATTGGATGGCCGCACCAACAGCCAGTTGAGTGCCGTTGATGCCTAGGAGTACCGCAGGGCAGCCCCAAAGCTCGGCGAGCTTGGCATACTGGGACTAATAAGTTGGGTGCCACAACCTTTCTACAAGACTCACTTCACCGTTGCTCGTAACATGCAGGTAAGTCTTCGCAGCTTGCAGAAGGGCATCTCCATGAAGCCCCACCTCGTTCTTGTACTCCGCAACAACAGAAGAACCCCATCTAGCGTCCGCGATTGCACGGCCAGTGGGTACTTTTTTGTCAGGATTGCCGATTACATTGTTCAAGTATTTGGCTATTGCAGAAACACGCAAGTCTTCGCTCGGATAGATGTCCGCTGAGAGAGTGATCAGCTGCAAGGCCTCTGCCTTGAGGTCCTCATCAGGTTTCAGTTGTAAATTGTCCATATCGGCGATAAATTTAGCCAACTCAGGAGAAAAAAGGGCAACAGCAGGTCCTCGATTGCCTAGTGGACGACCAGCGAAGATGCCTTCTGTCCGGCTGGTGTATGAGCTCTTGATGTGTTTCGCATTACTGATGGATTCAGACGGCGTAGCCGATGTTCGCCGACGTCTGACAGCCTCTGCTCGATCTAGCCACTGGTGAGTGAATGAAAGTACTGAACAGTGGTCCGTGAAATCGTACCATACAGGGCGTATGCCATCCTCAGGTCTGGGGCGATGGGCAACAAGACCCTGATCTTGCGAAACTCTGCACAGACTGTCTGTCAGCCTCGTAGTATTTGGTGCAACATGTGCCTATACCATTCAAAACTATGGGAAACGGTTGAGACTCTAGAGTGCTCATAAGCATGTGCACTCACGTTTCGTTAGAATGATTACAAGTGCAATGCTTCTCGTTTGGAGCGTCTTCAGCGTCAAGACGTCTATTAGCGTCGATGCGCGGGCTTCTTCGTCAAAGACAGGAAGCTCCCCCGTCAAAAAAAGGCGCAATTCTTTCCAGTTCCGTGAGTTTGGCCAGAAAGTTAGGGCGGTCTATACGCCAAATGAGTGAATAGATCCAAAATATCACTTAGCAATCCACCTGGACGAGAGAATAACTGCCGGGATTTTTGCCCTGTCCAAAAGATTTGCATGTATCGCTGAGTACGTCGATGACAAGGGACTCTTCGGTGACATCAAACCTGTGCAATAGCGGGGTCCGGGGAGGCGGGAAGGTGTCTATACAACAGACGGTCACGGTGGCGCGCGCGACAGTCATTGTACATTAATGAGTCGGGTGTCCACGTGACAAGCTTGCGCATTCTGTCGGCGACCAACTTCGAATTCCATTTATAATTATATATGGGGAGGATTCCAATATTAATACGAATGCCGATACACCGAGAAAGCGGCGGAAAGTTGACCACGTTCTGAATATGTCTGAAGCGAGCTGGGCTGCCTTTGAGAAGAACGTTGGTGAATTCGAAGTACTAGTGCAGCATGTTCAGGCCAAGGGCAAGTTTGCGTTTGGGTTTGTCGAGGGGCCATTGGTGAAGGCTTTGCGCTCCGGGGATTGGTACGTTTTGACGTTACTATACGAATAAGCCAACTCCTTTTGTATTGATTCAAGGGTTCTGGACGAAATCAATCTCGCGAGCCCAGAGACCCTGGAGTGCACATCCGCGCTTCTTCACAGCCCCAGCTCGTCCATCACAAAGGGTCGTTGGAACCTGTACCCGGCATCCAGATTTTCGTCTTTTCGCGTGCATGAATCCCGCAACAGATGTGGGCAAAAAGGATCTCCCTCCCAACATCCTATCTCTACTCACTGAAATCGATGTTCCTCCGCCGGACGCCGATCGTGAAACGTTGCTTAGCATCGTTACACAATATATCGGAGACAACGCTGTAGGCGACAAGGCGGCAATTATGAACGGGCGGAATTTCACGCCGCCGTGAAGCAAGCAGCTAGCCGATACACCCGGGCAGATTGCAGACGGCGCAAACCACAAACCTCACTACAGCATGCGGACGCTCGCGCGCGCGCTTTCATTCGCGGCCGATATTGCCGGGGCGTATTCCTTGCGGAGGGCCAGGTCGGAGGGCCATCTGGGAAGGGTGCCTGATGGCGTTTACCATGGTCCTCGATGCCCCCAGTGCGCAAGTCGTTACTAGTCTTGTTCAAAAACACCTGTTGGCCGGCGTGCGAAATCCCCGATCTATGCTTATGAAGGAGCCGTTGGTACCCCAAGGCGGTTCTTCCGACGAGTTCGTCAAGTTTGGCCCGTTCTATCTGGAGAAGGGCCCTCTTCCTGTCGATCTCGTGGAAGAATACATCATGACGCCATCCGTCGAGACCAAGCTCATCGACCTTGCCAGAATTGTGCTCACTCGTCGATTCCCGTTCTTATCGAAGGGCCCACATCCAGCGGAAAAACAAGCTCCGTCGAGTATCTTGCGAAACGGACAGGACATCGGTTCATCCGCATCAACAATCATGAGCATGGCACCGACATCCAAGAGTACCTTGGCTCGTACGTCTCTGATCCCGCAACGGGGAAACTCGTTTTAAAGACGGTCTTCTAGTTCGAGCTCTTCGAAATGGGACTGGATCGTACTTGACGAATTCAATCTTGCACCCACTGATGTTCTTAAAGCGCTGAACAGGTTATTGGACGACAACCACGAACTGATTATCCCTGAGACACAGGAAGTCGTTCGGCCCAATCCCCATTTCATGCTTTTCGCGACGCGTCGACGCAGAATCCTCCTGACCTCTACGCAGGCAGGAAAGTTTTCTCGCGTGCCTTCGGCAATCGTTTTCTTGAAGTTCATTTCGAAGATGTTCCACAGACGGAGCTTGCAGACGGAGCTTGAGGACTATCCTATGCCAAAGATGTCGTATCGCCCCGTCATATGGCAAAAAGATTGTCAGCGTCTTCCGTGAGCTCCAGAAGCGTCGTCAAGCAGGCCGTGTTTTTGAAACGAAGCAGGGGTTTGCGACCTTGCGAGATCTGTTTCGTTGGGCGGGAAGGGACGCAATCCGGTACCAGGAGTTGGCCGAGAACGGTTATATGCTCTTAGCGGAGCGTGCTCGCAGGGATGACGACAAAGCCGCAGTGAAGGAGATTATTGAGTCGGTCATGGGTGTCAAAATCGACGAGGATGCGATCTACAACCTCCACAATGCAGATGTCGATTTTGCAAACTACCTCGGCTGCTCCAATATTCCATCCTCATCCTCGAGTCTCATTTGGACACATGCTATGCAACGTCTTTTCATCCTTGTTGGGCGTGCCCTACGCTTCAATGAACCCGTTTTACTTGTCGGAGATACTGGCTCAGGCAAGACATCTGTCTGTCAAATCTTTGCAGACGCCTCATCCAAGCATCTTCTAGGTTCGAAGCAAGCCTGTCTCCGGTCCGGAAAGCCGGACAATCTCGGAGATGTTCCTCCTGGACGAAATATCCCTCGCCGGTGACTCCGTTCTTGAGCGTCTGAACAGCGTTCTGGAGCCGGGTCGGTCCCTCGTTTTAGCTGAGCGCGGCGGTGATGACTTGGAGCATCCCTCTATCCAGGCCGTTGATTCCTTCAAACTAATAGCTACCATGAACCCAGGTGGAGACTACGGCAAGAAAGAGCTTTCCCCTGTGCTCAGGAATCGTTTTACTGAATTTGGGTTCCACCTGTTGATGGCCGACAGGATCTTGAGCTGATCGTTGATCGTATGCGACAATTTGAGGCGTTGCGTCCATATACCTCCAAGCTACTTGATTTTTGCCGAATGGCTCTCGACGAAAGTTGGGGATCGATCTCTTATAAGTGAGCCTACGAGATATTCTCGTACGTATGAGTCATCGCATTGTTTTTAGTACTCAAACCAATTTGGCAGGCGTGGGTTGTGTTTTCCAATGCCGTTCAGTCGTCAGATAGCCAGGAAGGAATATCTCCAAATGCAATTTTCGTGAGTTTCGCCTTCGAGTGTCCTCTTCTTTTCTTTTCTCACAAACGTTTGAAGCACCCCGCGGCGCACATGGCATTTCTGGACGGATTAGGTTTGCTTCCTCAACTGGCGTCCTACTCCCAACAGGCGATATACAGACTCAAAGACGAGGCTCTGTTCAAATTGCAGGTTTTGGCTCCGCTTCCTGATGACGATACGCATCTTCCGATTAACGATCCCGCAAACTGGGTTCAATTCGGAACCTTTGCCATCGCTCGTGGACCCCGCGAGCCGTTATTACTCGAAGGAAATCCCGGTGTAGGAAAGACCAGTCTGGTTACCCGCCTTGCCAACATTAATATTTCTGGACACCACCTCTGTCGCCACTCCGGATCCTGACTTTAAATTTCCGCCGCAACGTGGTTTCTGGAAAAGGCAATTTTTTGGGAGGCAGTGCCTATCCGTAATCACGAATGACAAAGATGTTTGGGCCGTGATCATGATCAGCCGCACCATCGTCCCTCTTTCTCCATTCTGCTTCTGCTGACCTCTCCCTAGGCCTGCTTGTATCTGTACCCCCAATGTGCTATCGCGACCGCCGACGGAGGACCTCAAACGACCCGGCCTTGTTGTCAACGCAGCAAGCGCCATGGTCATGGCAAGTCTGAGCAGTGGAAGGGTGGATGTACTCTGCAGCAACAGGCGCCCACACACGATCAGTACTCGCCTCAACATCCTTACCGAGCCGCCGCACCACCCTCTTTGTTGTTTCGGAACACGGCGGCGCCGTGCTGCTTATCGCACACAGACCAAGCCGCCGCGCTTGTGAATCTCACAAACAAGTCCCGCTGACCTGGCAGTGACCATTCATTGGATTCGACATCGATTCGACACGCACATACCATGTGCAAGCTGATCAGCATGCCAGTGCCCTCTGAAGTACCCGCTTCTGCGCGAAATGAGTTTGCACAGTCCTGCCGGGCGAGAATCTGTACATCCAATTATAATTCCACCGCCGCAAGTCCCCCCTCGCCGCACGTCGTTCCAGTGAACTCCTCCAGTCGACACTACTCCCACCTCAGTCAATTTTCCGTTCCTGGCGAGCTGAGCCAATTTGGCGGGGGTTCGTTGCGTCTGCGTCACGTTCCGGCGACATTTTCATTTGGTGAGTGTTTGATATTATGCTGTTGAACCACTTGAGAAAACCTACCCGCTGACGCTAGACTGCCCCCATGACAGTCTGCGACAATACGTCCTCAATTTCCGACAAACCACTCTCCGACGTCACCGCTGGCTGCCATATCTCCCGTGTCATGTCGAGATTGACTATGCGTTGTGGACGGCGGACACTTCCTGCCCCGACTGGTGAACTCACTCCCTTCCAGAAGAAGCGTCAGCATCACGCCTCCGGGCTGAATCCCCCAGAAGCTCAAAGCTCATTTAAATAGGCAATACCACTGTCCATTTATGATATCTTCTCTTTGTACACTTTTCACGATATATATTTTCGATTTGCCGTCGTATCCTCCTCATCAAGCCAGGGCCATTTGGAACTGGGAGCTTACTTCAAGCGACCTGCTTTTGGTTTGCCAACATCTTTTTCCTGCCATTGCGCCAGAAATTCTGCAAGCCATGATTTCGTACAATACTACGCTCAACGAAGAGGTTTCTATCAAGCGCTCTTTCGCGCGCGCTGGCAGTCCATGGGAATTCAACCTACGCGACGTCCTTCGTTGGGCAGCTCTTCTTCAGGCGTCGCAGTCGCGCGCCCATCCCAGCGAACTTCTTCGTAGTGTGTATCTGGACCGATTTCGCGACGCCGCCGATCGACGCCGTGCGCGGCTCTTATTCGACAAAATCCAGACGTCATCTGATGCATTGGAACAGGCACCCTTTTGGGGGATTTCTGCAACCCATCTCCAAGTTGGCGCTTTTCACTCTCCCCGTCAAAATCTTGCCGTTTCCGGTCGCCCTGGACGTGTTCTGAAGATGCAGTTACGGGCACTGGAAACAGCTGGCCATTGCGTTTCTCAATCATGGCTCGCCATTGTTACTGGGCCTCGTAAAAGCGGCAAGACAGAGCTAGTGCGAACGCTCGCGAACTTGTCGGGACGGCTTCTTTGCGGGATATGCCTGAATAGCGCCACGGACACTATGGAAATCCTTGGAAGCTTCGAACAAGTCGACGACCGGGGCCGTGTATTCACCGTTGTCGAAGATATGCTCTCCATAGTGGATTCTCATTTATATTACGATCAAGTTCTGGCTCCCGTCTGTCTCATTCCACGACTTGTGACAAGCTTCGTAAGGCTCGTCATGCTATTTCGACATCTAATGATCTAGCATCTGTCCTTCTCGATCGCATCATCGAACTTGATTCAAGACCTGCTTGCTACACAGCAGGATCCTTCTTCAGAGTTTGCAGAGTCGAGTGGAACATCTACTGACGCGACGTGAAGGCCCTGGTCATTTCGAATGGGTGAATGGTCCGCTCATCCGAGCCATGAAGCAGGGCGACTGGCTATTGCTGGATGGTGCCAATCTATGCAATCTCTCGGTCCTAGATCGCCCCAATTCTCTTTGTGAAGTGAACGGCTTCCTTACTCTGAGTGAGCGCGGCTACGTTGACGGTTTAGTCCAAGTTCTCAGGCCACATCCCAACTTTCGTATATTCATGTCGGTTGATCCCCAGTACGGTGAATTGTCCCGGGCAATGCGTAACAGAGGGATCGAGATAGCGCTATCGGTTGCCCCGGCGGCCGATGACTCTGTCGTCTTGCAAGACCATTTTAGGTTGCCCGCCGCTGTCGACATGAAGGCCTTCAACCGTCTTCTGCGACGGGGTTTGCTTTTTGATGGACCGTTCACGAGCCTATACCTTCTTCGTATGGTCGTTGGGTAGTGATCCATTGATCATGACCGTTGTAGGCCCACGCCCCAAGCGTTTTTCGAGCTTGTTGGACGTGGGATGTGTTATATACATCGTGGTACACCTTCAGAGTTTCCTTTTCAGTTGGGTAAGAGTTGTAGCCAACGATAGACGTACGGCGTCACTTTGATGATCAGCGCGAAAGGTGTAAATATCATTCAAATAACCCGCGGGCGAATAGAAGGGTCAAGCTGAACAAGCACAGTGTTTACTGCGTCTATCTTTTCTAGCTACAGGGTGCGCATGATCATGTTTCACATCCTTGAACTGTTCAAGCACCCCCAGAGTCAGGGCAGGTGATCTCTGTCTTCACCCTTGAAGCAAGGGACTGACCTGAGTCCCATCAAGCAGTCTGATTCCAGCCTCCCCTCGGACTGACACCCATTTTGGCTCGTCGAACATCCTCAGCAATTATTCAGTGTCAATGCAGTTAGTTGTTCAAGCTAACTGCAATAATTGAGTCCAAAATCTTGAACTTCCCCGAAGCACCAAACATGTCATAACAGGATGGGAGAACTTCTATAAATGGAAGAAAAAAACAACCTCAATGTGGGCAACAAGAACCCTAATATAGTGATAAATCCTAGCGATGAAATCCCAAAGCAATCCCATTGGTCAGATGACTACTCTTTATTGCCTTATCTGGAATGTTTGGCATCTGATATGATTAAAATTTCCGGACTCCGGAAATTTGATATCTCCGGAGTCCGGAAATAACAAGATATTGATGGGAAAATGATGAACTTGTTGGTTATTTTCCAAGCCTGGAAATCAGAGTAAAAACTTACGAGTATCTACAATATCCTTACAATCTTCTGGGTCCGAAAATACTCAGAAATTACTAGGCAACGTTCAAGTTTCCTTACCATTCCCTTACAATTTCTAGGGCCCGGCTTTCGCTGCCTGCACCCAGTGGGAGGAGGCTCGTCGGAAGAAGCGGGCGCGGAAGGCAGCGTCGGAGGAGGAGATGAAGGCGCTGCAGGAGCGCCTCAGGGAGGCGGAGATGCGTCGTCGGGGGGAGGAGCAGGTGCTAGCGCAGATCGCGGCGCGCATGCAACAGCTCCAAAACCCCGGAGGCGGAGACGACGCGGAGCGGAGCGACTCGGGGTCGGGAGGAGACGACGGGGCAAACGAGAAGAACGTGGAGACGGACAGTGAGAAGGAAGTCGAAGGTACGTCGCAGTGGGCTCGTCGGAAGTTCCGTACTAACCGGAAGTTCCGTAGCGTGCAAGCGATGCCATAACAAGGGGCTCGTTTGCAAGATCGAGACTGGCAGCAAGGCCACCACCCGCACCTGTACGGAGTGCCAGCGGACGCACGCCAAGTGCTCGCTGCTTCCGCAGCACCCGACTCGCGTCAACAAGCGTCGGGAAGGATCAGTCGCCGCCTCCGCGGCGAAGAAGAACAAGAAAACGAAGGGCAAGAAGAAGCCCAAGAAGACCGGACGTTCCGGTGATGACGTCGCGGGGCCTAGCCGCAGGGCTTTGGCCAGCGTACGTCGTCGTATCGTCTCGTCCGACGAGGACGACGACGGACCGGACGTTCCGACCATACCACCCCGGACCCGTATCGACGACCTCCGCGACACGCTACGTCGCCTCGATCGTCGCGTTGACGATCTCGAGGCGAGTCGGAACACCTACCGCCGCCGATATCGCACCACCCACTCCGTCCTCTCGAACACGGTGGCAATCTTCCACCACAACGTGTACAAGAACGAGAAACCGGAGTGGCTGCTTGCAGCAATGGAGGAGTTGGAAAGGGATCGGGCGTCGGTGGAAGTGGAGGAAGAGCGGCGCAGAGCGCGGGCAATCGTCGTGGACGACTCGGACGAGGAGTCGGAAGCTCCGCAGGGACCGGAAGCTCCGAAAACCCCGGAAGCTCCGAAATCGCCGGAGGCTCGCGAGAAGTCGAAGACCCCGAAGGAGGAGCCGAAGGAGATCGACCTCGACGGAGGTTGGCCGTCCGACCTCGAGTTTGCGGACGACGGCCGTTCGCATATTTCCGTGCTGGATTCGGACGAGGAAGCCGAACGCGAGAAGCAGAGGTTGGAAGCGGTGCAAGGGAGTACCGACGAGTCGGAGACGGAGTCGGAGGAGGAGAAGAAGACGGATGATGAAGACCTGGTGCCGCCGATCGTCACGCAGGACGTTCCGCAATCGCCGGAGGCTCCGGTGGATGCGGAAGCTCCGGAGGACGGAGAAGAGCAGGAGAAGGACGAGATCGGGGAGGACAACCAGGGTGAGGAGAAGGACGAGGCCGAGGACTTGGAAGTCGATGCATGACCGGAAAAGCGGTCAAATAAAAATGTATATAGATATTTTTCTTGAAACTCAACGCAAATTTTCTTGGTATATTGTGTGAATGGTCGGAAGTTCCGAGAAACCGGAAGATCCGAAATCGCGTGAGTTATAAGTTGGGACCCGGTTTGTTCGGGAAACGACGATGGAAATTGTCGATGTTCATCGGCGTCAAGATCGTCAGCACTAACCCAATCAAACTGTTCATCAGTATTCTCGTACCCTAGCCACTCGACGTAGTAACGGAGTCGTGTTCCGGGAGTTCGGAATCTCCGGTCGATCTTCGAATCAACGATTTGCTTGATTTCGAAGTGTTCGTCACCGTCGATGACCTCGACCGCGGCCGGAGGAGGTTCCTCACGGCCGGGAAATGGATTCGGAACGTGGGGCTCGAGTTGAGAAATATGGAAAACCGGATGAACTTGTGAAAGAGTCTTCGGAAGACGGATGGTGTAGGAAGCCGCGGAGGGCTTGGCGATAACCTCGTACGGTCCGAGATAGGTTTCCGAAAATTTCGGAGTCGGACGTTTAGTACGGAAGAACTTCGTCGAGATGAACGCCTGGTCGCCAACCTGCAATCGGGGATCCGGAATCCGGTTCCGGTCAGCAGTTTCTTTGTAACGCTGCTGAGCGAAAGTGATCTGTTCCCGGAGGAACTGATGCAGGCTTTGAAGGTCGACCACGTAATCCTTGGCGTACATGTTAGCGACGTCGCGTTCCGCATGAATGGTAATTGCCGGATCATAACCCTTGTTCGCGAAGAACGGAGAAATTCCGGTCGAAGCGTTCGGAGAGTTGTTAAGAGCGAATTCGGCGAGCGGAAGGAGGTGATGCCAATCATCCTGTTGGTATGAGCAGTACATGCGAATATATTGCTCAACAGTCTGATTCATACGTTCGGTTTGTCCGTCGGCTTCCGGATGGTAACCGGAAGTATAGTGCAGCTCCATAGAGAGGAGTTCACCCAAGGACCGGAAGAAGGAGGAAATAAATTCGGAACCACGGTCGCACGTAACGTGTGAGGGAACACCGTGTTTGGAGAAAACGTGAATAAGGAAAAGTCGAGCGAGTTCCGGAGAGTCGATATGTTGATCGCAGGGAATGAGAATAACCTGCTTGGTAGAACGATCAACGATTACGAGGATGGTATCGTACTCGCCGGAAACCGGAAGTTGCTCGATGAAGTCGATGGAGATAGAATCCCAAGGACGAATGGGGACCGGAAGAGGCTTCAGCAATCCGTAAGGACGGTGCCGTTGCTTCTTGTTGCGCTTGCAAACAATACAAGACCGACAGTAGTCCCGGACGAAAGTCCGGCACTCCGGCCAAGTATATTCGCGTCGGACGAGTGCGAGGGTTCTGTTCTGTCCAAAATGGCCAGAGAGGACATGGTCATGCAAGTGTTGAAGTACACGTACTCGCAACTCCGGAGAGTTTCCGGAGGCCAAGGGAACCCATACGCGTCCATCATACCGGAGCTGTCCGGAAGGGTCAAGTGACCAGCGCGTGGTTTTGCCGGAAGTCGCGGCGGCAATGCCAGCGAGTGCGGCGGGATCGTTGTCGTAATTGGACCGGATGTCAGAATGAAGTTTCTCGACGTCCATAACAACGGTGGCTCGAAGAACGATTTCCTCGAGATAGGTCGCCCGGAGTGATGCCGTGAGTTGATCCTGAGTAAAAATGGGGCGAAAATTCTGAGGGTTAAGCTGGCCATAAGCCCTATCCCCCTCTTTTGGGTAGACGTCCCATCGTCTAGTCATAGCATCAGGTTTACCTCCGAGTTTACCGGGCCGGAACCGGATGACCATATTGAACCGGCAGAGGTACTCGGACCATCGAACTTGGCGACGAGTGAGTATCTTCGTAGTCGCAAAGTATTCGAGGTTCTTGTGGTCCGTGACAACGTCGACCGGAAGAGGCGATCCTTCGAGATAATGTCGCCAGATAGTAAAGGCGTCGAAGATCGCAAGCAACTCCTTGTCGTGCGTGTCGTAATTGAGTTCGGCCGGACCGAGTGTCCGGGACCGGAACGCAATTGGGTGAATTTCGCCGTCGTCGCCGAGGATCGAGAGAATGGAGGCGATGGCGTAGTCGGAAGCGTCGGTTTCGACTGTGATTTGTCGACCCGGAATCCAGTGCGCGAGCACCGGAGCTTCCGTAAAAGCGCGCTTGAGTGTTTCGAAAGCCGTTTGACATTCGTCTGACCAATTCCATCTGATATTGGAACGAGTAAGCCGCGTTAAAGGAATAGTAATAGCGGAATAGTTCCAGATAAATCGTCGATAGAAATTGCAGAAGCCCAGGAACGATTGAACGTCCTTGACTTTGCGCGGTACTGGCCAGTCCGTGATAGCGGAGACTTTTTCCGGAGACATCCGGAAACCGTCCGGCGACAGAATGTAGCCGAGGTATTCACAGGTGTCGACACCGAACTCGCATTTTGACAGTTTGCAGTAAAGGCCGGAAGCTCGAAGGCGACTGAGAACTTCCCGGACGTGCTCGGAGTGCTGGGATTGATCGTCGGAGTAGATGAGGATGTCGTCCAAATATACTACGACGTAGACGTCCAGCAAGTCGGCAAAGAGGGTGTTCAGGAAACGTTGAAACGCAGCCGGAGCATTGGTGAGGCCTTCCGGAACAACCCGGAACTGATAGGAACCATAGCGAGTCCGGAACGCTGTTTTGGGCTCGTCGCCCTCAGCGATTCGGAGGAGGTGATAAGCATGCCGCAGATCAAGCTTAGTATAAATACGCGCCTTCCCCGGTGCGTCTAGGAGGTCGGAGATCAGAGGAAGCGGATAGCGATCCTTCTTCGTGATCCGGTTGAGACCCCGGTAGTCGACGCATAACCGGAGACTACCATCTTTCTTCTTGGCGAATAGGATAGGAGCCCCGTGACTCGAACGAGATGGATATATAAATCCGGATTTCAAGTTCTTGTCGATGAACTCTCGGAGAGCGGAGAGCTCGTTTTGGGAAAGGGAGTAAACGTGTCCGACCGGAGGGACTTCGCCTTCGTTCGTCTCGATCTTGAGATCGAACTCTCGATGAGGAGGAAGATTGTACGCTTCCTGCTCAGAGAAGACGTCAGCGAAGTCGTGATATTCGGAAGGCAGACCGGAAAGGTCCGGAACTTCCGTGGAGCCGGCGCGAGCCATGGCTTCCTCGGAAGGACACGCGCGGAGCGTATACTGAATAGTGGACTTGTCTCGAATGATGGTGCTGTATGCCGCGGCGGAAACAAGGGAAACAAGCGGCGGAGAAGTGAAGGGACGAGGCTCAGAGGCCTCCGGAGCGTCCGTAAAGGGACCGGGAATGTCCATGGAAGGACCTGGAGGTGGCGAAGACGTCGGGGCCGGTGTAGGAACCACGGTCGGGGATGCCGGAACCGGAAGAACCTTGTCCATAGTTGGAGCAACCGGAACTAGATCAGGAGTAGTATCCTGGTGTGTCGACACAGAGACTCCGGATGAGTTGGAACGGAAAGAGATTGTGGCGTCGGACCAGTTAATCAACGGATTAATGCGGGAGAGCCAGTTGTATCCAAGAACCATATCGGAGGGAGAATCAAGACGGGTGACGTAGAATTCCATAGAATGGACTTCGCCGGAAGGGAATTGGAGAAGCAGGCGGAGCTGCTTATTAATGATCGAAGAAGAGCCGTCGAGATACCGGAGTCGGACCGGATCTACCGCATACGGAGTCAACCCATAGATTTCGCAGGCCTTCGCGGAGATAAAACAATGCGAGGAACCAGAATCAATAAGAGATCGTAAGCGGGAGTTGAATCCCGCGGCAATTCGTAATACATCGGAAGGAAGTATGGTTGAGCATAAATCCGTACCGGAAGAGATAACGTCCGGACGGAACAGAGATACAAGTATATCGACATAAAGGGCATTAGCGGAAAGAGCGGAAGCGTTGAGACGAACCTCGGGGAGTACCTCGGAGTCAACGCAACTCGGCACAGGTACGGAGGTGTCCGAGCTGCTGATCATTTTTTTGACTCGGAGGTGGACTCGGCCGAGGCGGCCTTCGCCGTTGCACCGGAACGCTTCCGGCAATCGGAAGCCTGGTGTCCGGGACCACCGCAATACATGCAGAGGTTGAGGCGAGTGCGCCGATCGCGCTCCTCCTGCGTGATCCTCCCCGACTTGTCGAGCTTGTCGGCGTAGGGCTTGGGCGTCTTCTTGGAGGAAGAGGCCTGACCGGAGGTCGCAGTAGTCGAAGCCGACCCGGAAGACTTTCCGGAACCGGACTTCTGACCGGAGGAATTGTTGGAGGGAGAGGAACCCGAGGAGGTCTTGTTTGATGACCCCTTGTTCCCGCCCTTCTGTCCACCAGATGGCTGACCGGACGACTGTCCGGACGAGCCCTGGTGACCGGAGCTGAGCTTCTCTCGCTCACGCTCCCGAACCCTCTCCAACTCGCGCTTCCACCACCGATGATCGATCTTCCGGGCAATTTGCTTAACGCCAAGGAGAGTGTTGACATAGTTGTGATGAACCATATCGTCCTTGATGCGGCGTGGCAAGCCTTCGTAATACTGGTGCCGGAGCGCATTATCGCCCCACTGTGTGAGCATAGCGTATCGATCGAATTCGACGGTGTAGATGGCGATCCGATCGCCCGGTTTCATACGGACCGACCGGATGAGATCCTCCGCATCCCCTATTGGGTCGTGCGGGCCGAAGTTGTCCTGAAGCTCCAAAATAAAGCGCTTGAAATTCCCGTCCCATGCCGGAACGGAACCGGAAGCCTGGTCGTAGAGATTTGGTTCGAACCAAGCTTGCGCGGTGCCCCGAAGATACGACATGATGTAGAAGATCTTGTCGTCATCGGTGGAAAAATCCTGGGCGCGCTCAGCGAAATGAAGATAACACTGAGTAAGGAAGGACTGAAGCTTCGAAGAATCGGAGCCATCGAACGTATCCGGATTCCGGAGGTTCGAGCGAGTTGAACGTGGAGGAAGAGGATTAGCCTGACGAGCGGTGAAGTCTTGAAGAAAACCCCGGAGACCCCGGAGGGTCGATTCGAGGAGTGGATCTCCATGATCTTCCGGATCAGTGGAAGAACTGCTAGACGACGGGGCCGGAGGGCCACCACCGCCTCCACCGCCTCCACCACCGCCTCCGCCACCACCACCCCCACCAGATGGTCTACCGGATGGTCGACCACGGTTGGGACCAGGACCGGAAGGACCCGGAGCGCCTCCGGAAGGAAACTCAGGCGGGTCATCGGCTGGTTCATCCGCAGGAGAAGACGTAGGATCAGCCTCCGGATGAGATGATTCCTGACCTTCCACAATAGGAGCAAGACCAGGAGTTTCGTCTTCGCTATCGACGTCGGAGATGTGACCACCTTGTACGAAAGGTATGCCAGTAGTTTCGAATTGAGCCGAGCGATTACGACGAGGGTGAGGTGAGGCAGGGTACCGGACCGGATGCTCCGGGGTCCGAGGACTGGTGACTAGTCCCGGAGCATGAACCGTAGAAGCAACCGCAGGCGCAGGCGAGCGACCGCGGATCTGAACCGGAGGAGGACGAGGATTGTAGGACGTCGGAATGTCCAACATGGTGTTAACGGGCGGAGTCATCGGAATAATATTTGCGAAAAGGCGAGATTCGCGTCTGGGGCGGTCAGCCCTCTCGGAGATGACCGCCGCAGCAACGTAGGGAGAGTCGGAATCCATAGAAACAGCAGAGGTAGGTGAGTTTGATTATACTGTTATATACCGAGCCGACGTGGGGAAGTGATCCGAAGTTCCGAGAAGACCGGAAGGACGGAAGGACGGAAGTCAGTAGATATAGCGCAAGCACCACAGGAAGATAAGGGTGTGCGTACTACCCGTGCTGAAGGGGACGAAGTAGGAAGTCGGAAGTTCCGGTGAAGCCGGAACGACTCAGAGCAGAGCGAAGAGCAAAGCACGTTAATAATCAAACTGAAGAATACAAGCATAGTACATAGGGTTTATATAGTAGGTGAAGATCAATATCCTAATATGGTAAGACAAAGCGACTACCAAAAGCGGGACTTGAATATAACAAAGCGAAGTACATACGGAGACGGAGAAGACAGATGGATGAGATAGATAACGGATAAACGGGAAACGCTCAGTAATCCTTCATTGCGTGAAAACCCGATCAGCCGAGTCGGTCCGAAGGCGGACCGACAGTTTCCGAAAGACCGGACGCTCCGAACGCCGGAGCTTCCGGTACGGACGGAAGGTCAATGTGCATGGATATAACACGTACTGAACTGGAAGTGGGGTGTAAATTAAGATGTTCTAACTGTACTACATGAGTTCCTTATATACTACTAGCGTGGGAAACTGATCCCTCCCTAATTGACTCCTAACAACTCTTTCTGACTCTTCTGACTCTCATTGACTCCTTCTGACTCCCGTTGACTCTTTCTGACTCTGTGCCTTACCAACCATTACCAACCAGAACTATTTTTAGCTCTAGACTTACCAAGCGCATGACTCGGAGATGACTCGGTGTTATCTCCATGTATACCGTCCTCTGGATTTTGTCTGGAACTTGGGCCTGGACCTTTGTTTCCCCATTTGGATGATTAGTAATATTTTTCCTAAGTAATTCCTAAATCTATTTCACACATTAACCCTTAACATTTTTAATGTATGACACCGGTATGGTAGTCGTCTCGGAAAGGGAGGCATGTCATGGGGGGCCAAGGGGACTTGAATCACAGAGGGTTGTTGATTCTCACCGTCTCCCGGAAGCGCGGGACGTGAGCGACTCCGTGCAGTGTCGCATAGTGGCCTTGTTAGTGTGTCTTCTGACGGAGCCCCATCTGTAGACATGGGCTGAGGAGATTCAGGTGTTGGACTGGTCGTCCTAGGAATTGTGATGTGGATCAAATTTCTTTGGGTGGAAGTGGATTCTGATTCAGGATTGTGAGTACTCGGACCAGCCTCCGACACAGACATCTCGGGCTTGATCCTGGCTTTAGGAAGGGCTGGAAGTGGCTGGTTTAGTTCGGAGTCCATAAAAGATATAGGGTGGGGAAACACGTGTTGGGATCCTCTTTATACACGCCACGCTGATAAGCCGTGTAAATCTGCACACATGGAATTTTGCAATTTTGCTTTGTTTCATTGGCGTCCACGCACTCTCAGAGAAGCTATCATGAGCTCCGAATGAGTAGCTTCTAGTTGCATAGCATGGGTCAAGTCCAGGACTCATTATGGCGGTACCTCCACACTTGGGGCTAATATAATGCTTATCGGGATAAGACTTAAAATCATAACAGTACCCGAAATCTCATACGGATGAGCTGTTTGCTAGACTAGGATCAAGGAGATATAAAATACGCATGCAGGCATACCGAGGATGGTCTAAATCCACCACTTTGACTTTTGTGGGCCTAAGTGCCAACTGGAGACGCAACGCGACAGATCATGTGACCGTGCTGGTCTAGAACAGGCAATGACGGACTTGTCGGATATTCCGGATCCAAGACTCCATAAGGCAATTCTGCCGAGTCACTCTTCCGCGTGGGATCCGATCACTCGGATAACCTCGTGGCATATCAGAAATATCAACCTTAGTTTGGTATGCCCTCTTTAGGTTCATTCGAAAGCCAACAACAACACGATTCAAATAAGTGGCTTGTCCCGATAAGGGTACTTGACCGTGTACCAGGCGAAGAAGATTCGAGCTCGTTCAGAGATCAAGACTCCGAGCATCTCCACATGCGAGATTGATATTTGTGGAAGGAAATGAGTCAATGGCCCATGCCTCAGCCAATAGGACGCTTGATACAGATCTGCTTATTCATTGCTTAGTTTTGGTAGACCAATTGCGTTCATGTAAGCAGTATTGTAGGTGTATATAAGGACCAGAGTAGAGTAGTTTTAAGCTAGTTAGCTGCGCCCTGATCCAGCCAGTATCTCATTTTGCCATTGGTTGTAGGGGAGGCAGCTTTAAAGTTAGGAAGTACTTGTCCCTCACCCTCTTGTGGAATAAACTTGATTGGATTGACTTGACTGTGTAAATTGGATTTTCGGTTAATAAGACGAAGTAACAGTAGTCTCGAGAGCACCTCAAACTCTCAGTTACGGGATTCATAAGACGAATTAACAGTAGTCTTCA
The DNA here is from genome assembly GCA_029281795.1 of Mycena crocata. Lineage (NCBI taxonomy): Eukaryota > Fungi > Basidiomycota > Agaricomycetes > Agaricales > Mycenaceae > Mycena > Mycena crocata. The sequence goes on along the minus strand of JARJCP010000123.1, from coordinate 254,878 downwards.
GAGGCACCTCAAACCTCGACCTATAAACCTATAAAACCCACTTTTGCCGGTCACTAGATCGTTATATTATACAAACCCGTCCCTTACTGCAATAACATTGTGTTTAGTCGGCCTACAAGCCAAGTTTTCGATTAAACTCGATATCGGGATAAGACCAAAAAGACCGAATCAGACATTTTGAGGGATCTATTCTCTGTTCTGGGATCTAATACTTGATCCGCACCCCCGAACACCCCGGTTCTCTCACATTAAGAGGAGTAGTTGTTGGTTGGTTAGTGGTTTAGTTGGTGTTTTGTGTGTTGGTTTTCCAGCAGCTTGCATTAGCTTTTCTATTAGATCATTCACACGTACCCGAGAGTCAACGTTTCAACGCGCACACCACCAGGCAATCCTGAGATAGATCATCGAAAAAAGCTAGAAACAGGCAAAACTTTCGCCATCGAGCTGCCAGTGGCCATCCGAACAGCTGAAATGAAAGTATGTCCGACCCATGGCCTCCCAGGCCCAGAGCCAGCCAGTGGCGGTTTTAAGTCACGACCGATGGACCGACGTTCGCAAACTATGCCCGATGCACTGAGTTAGTTCCGCCGACCAAAGGGACGGCGATGAATGTAAGTACAATTTTAAGTGTAAGTCAAAGGCATGAGATCCAGAAGGTAGCTGGAGAAGGGCGCCTCATGACACTGATGGCAAGCCGGCATTTCCCGACCTGTAACCTCCAGTAACTTGAAAGTCTGAATGAAATCCTCTGAATTATGGAGTCATAGACCGAGCTTTCAAGTCCACTGTAACATTACGCAGAATCAAAAACTTGCCAGAATACTTAGAATAAGTATCACACTGATTCACTTGGTCGTGTGCTTTCTCCCGATTCTCTTGGTGCCTCCGCCACTTAGAGTGAATCGAGGGTCCTCACAATGCCCCACGCTTCCAACTGCCTGCTAGACACGATCACAATCCCGATGTCCTTCGGTATTGACTACATCTTTCGAAAACGATAAGTATAATTCAGACACCACGAATAGAGACCACAGTTTCTGAGTGAAGACCAGCTGTTCAGTGGTCAACCAATAGCTTCTGAGCCTCTCCCGTGCTGGCACTGCCGCAAATTCGTCCCAGAATTCGATTTTTTGGTCGAGCAGGTGGCGTAATAAACCATACTCATTGAATTGTGGCTGCACTCGCGTACCTCCTGCATCCCGAGCACACAAGGCAGTGTATCACCCAAGATACATCACTGAAACGGTCATAGCTAAATGAAGTGAAAGCTGATGAAGCGGGGGTGCATCCTGATCTGTGCAGGAAGATCTGGGGCAGATGGTGGAATTTGCAAACTCCCGTTCAGACCCCATCGCGAGATGAGGGAGGTTAGAAAGGTGGGCAACAGGAAAGAACGAGGCAAGCTCGTAGTGATAGCAAGGGCGCTGGAGGTGGGTAAGGTTGCACAAGGATGCGGCGCGGTGGCGGAGTTCCCACTGAGAACAAGGGTCCTGTGTTCCACAGCGACCGCAAATCTTATAAGTCAGGTGGAAAGGATGCGCATTCGGCCATGGCCAGCTATTGAACAACTGAGGGGCATTGCATTATGCATAGCGCCTCCAGTGTGACGACTATAGTCGACCTCATGAGGTTTAAAACTAAAGTAGGCATGAGTTTGTTTCAGCCAGGAGAATAGAGAAAGAAAAGCATAGCCTACAGCGAAACGGGAGCATCAAAAGGGACTTGGCAGAGACAGCCCGAGCGCCAATGACTGTTTCGGACTTCTGGAGGATGAGTTTCGCTCTGTCGCCACATCCTGTTAAATAAAGAGCGGTAGACCTGATTGAAACGGATGCCCATGTATAGGCAGCCTAATCACAATTGCTGTCTGCTGGCCCATCCTTCCACCTTTCGTCCATCTTGCCACAATCAAACGCCTCCTTCCCCAACCGCTCATTCACCTCGTTGTGCCGCTCACAAAAACCACCGACTCAGCCCCGCGCAACCACTGACATCTTGCAAGTTCGCTGCAACACGTTCCCCAAAATCCTCCGCGCAATGTGTGCACGGGTAAAGCACGGGCAGTGCCCGGATGAGCCCAAGCATGTTGGCACGTTGTGTGGGTGAGGGCCGTTCGGGGTAGTATGCTGTGGCGGTGTGCAGGAAGGTCCACATCGCGCAGCCGAGCTGCTCTTTATCTGGCGGACACTGGGCTACCATGATCGATTTCTGAGTGGTAGCGGCCATTGTACCCGCGCCAGCTCCTATCGCCGTTGTAGCTTTGCCGCTCGGTGGCTTCCAATTGCGAAATGCGGCGCCGCTAGTGCAGGCTTTGCATGGCTTGCCATCCGGGCCCATTATCATACCGGGTGGAAGCTTAGTCTCGCCCATTGGAGAGGTTGGTGGATGGTTGGAAGAGAAAACGCGCTCACGTGGCATCGATATTGCTGTGGTCTTGATCTAGTCTGTAGTCATATAAATCCTACCCTATCTACGTGTGCTGCCAAAATGAGAATCCCGCCAGTATGCAGTTGCTAGCAAAGCTATTGCAAAAAAAAGACAACGAAATAATAGAAGTAAGCCAGAGCGCGAGAGCGCAGTAACTGCGAGGCGAATTACGGTTGCAACTAAGTATTTACAGTTAGCAACCGGGTTGTGAGATGTCCGTTTTGAGACAACCGCCGGGCGGCTGTCATTACCTACTCCTTATTTAGTCATCCCTTGATTACGTACTATGTACTATTTAGTAGCACGGGACGTGTAGTGATGGACAACCTAAGCTTGCCCAGAACTACACGCACCCGTTTCTAATCATATAGAACTTGGGTCTGTTTAGTATTGGTGCTTCAGCTATAAGTTAAACCCCCAACACCTTTACACTTTTTTAAACACTATTGGCTTCCCCGGAAGCACTTCTATCAGATAGAAAGCTACTACGTTATACAACGTAATAAAAAACCCTCGCTCGACCTTCGCCTCGACTAACTCGATAACTTTGGTCATGGAAAGCGAGAACTGGCGCGCTATTCCTCCCCACATGTCAGCATCCGCCAACACGTCACAATTTGTGTCCGCGAGCTCGCGCACGGGAGACATTCCCGTGAATGACTCGGGAGCACAAGTTCCGACCAACGACACTGCTCAAGAAAGCCGTAGAGGGTCCCCTGCTGAAAACAGGGGCCCGTCTCCTGTTCAATCCGGATCTCCCGCTCCTCGCACCGAGTCCCCTGGTGCACCCTCTGGCCTTACCGCTCACCTGGCCCAGAGGTCCGATGGGACTCCCTATTTTCAGGAGGAATCTACGGGCCTCCGCATCGACTTTGTCGATCAACGCCGTGCAGTGCGTGCAGAAGATATGCAGCAGCTACTGCATGCGCAAGGAAACCGGTCCGACACCGCGGAGCCCTCGCCATCCGAGGAATCAGACCTACTCGACACCGTAGGGTCCACCACGGATACGAGCGCCCGCAACGCCATCAGCACCGACGCAAGGATCACAGCTTTTGTCGACGAATTGGGACCTGGGACATTGACTTCCGAACAACTGTCCACCATTCATCAACTTCGTGGCGCATTAGCCACCGGCCGTGATCGATTGTTTACAACGACTGCTATTGTATTAGATCACCAAAATGAGACGATAGTCACCCACGACTCACTGGTGAGATTTCGTGACGAGGTTGCGAAAAAATTTGCGGCCATGCACTCCGGCTTACAACGACACCAAGATCAATTGAACTCCTGCGTTAAAGACAACGTACGGGTCCTTCGCGATTTGGGTCTGTCTGAGGTCCTGCTTGGACAAATACTGTCTAAGGCAGCCGCCGTGCGGTCACAACGTACCTCTGTGCCCAAACTTCCCGAATTCTTGCTGAATGGGTCGTATGAAGTGGACCCTGACATTCGCCTGGGCGCTGATTCGGCTTTGCCTCCCCGTCGCGCTGGCGAAAGCTACGAAGCGTTCGGACAACGCGCTGAATCAGCGCTTGCCCGCAAGGATAGGGCCGCTGCCGCATTCCAGAACCCTAGCGAGGAAGTAACCACTGACAAACCTACGGTACCTGACACTGGAATTAAAGCTCCACTGCCACGCCCGGTGGCCCATTTCGAAGACGTGGGAAGCATTTCCACAGCTCCTCGATGCAGAACCGCTCACGAGAGTTCCATATCATCCAAACCCGGGATGTCGACCTCTAATAGTGTACACGTAACGGGGTACTTGGCTGCCGAAGATGAGGGCAGTACTCCGTTAGGTGTGATTGAGGGATTTCGCGCCGACGTGTACGATCGAATTATCCGACTAGTTGACAGTCAACTAGGAAGTGATTTGAACGTTAGCGCTCGGGTACGGACAGCCAAACTGGACCCTCCCCCTAAGTTCACTGGCACCGATGATCACCACAAGTTCATGATTTGGTTGGAGAGAATGATCGGTTGGATGCGGCTTATGTTCTACGGCGGTCCAGGTAACGAGGATTATAGGGCCTCTTGTCTAGCGAACATGTTAGACGGCCTAGCATTAGAATGGTACTTGGGATACACGGACATCGACAAGGAAGTCCCAGTGCCCACCGACTTTGTTAGTTGCCTCTGCGAACTGCATTCTCGATTCATAACCACAGCCACTGCTCATCATGCATTGAGGGACTTCGATGCTGTCAGATATAAAGCGGATGAGGGCCCCCTCAAATTGATGGATGAGCTCGAGTCATGCTCGCGCCGGATGCGCGAGCCCATGCCCAGTGTTATCATCCGACAGAGGTTCATGGGATCCATCCCTAGCGACCTGCATGATGATTTGACTCAGATAAAGGGGATATCCACTGCATACTCATCGATAACGCAGATGCGCACCCACTCCAACCAACTGTGGGACGCCGCAAAAAATGCCCGTGGCAGCGGCAAATATGGCCTGCCTGGCCGTCGGTCTGAGGCTCCCCGTACTTCGTTGGCTCCCCGGCCCACCATGGCCCCTCGCAAGACCATGGTTCCTGCGGACCACAAAGTATTAGGTGCGCCGGCTGCGGCCCGCAACCCCTTAAGTCGTCCTGCAGGACCGCATTCCGACAAAACTTGCTACAAGTGCGGCATTGTCGGCCATATCGGCACGGATCCCATATGCAGGAAGTTCTCTGAACCTTTCAAAGAACGACCCAGAGTTGGAGCCCAGCGTGTTCCCGACAGCTATTCAGCCAATGATGAGGAACTAGCCCTGGAGAACTCCGCCGAGCCCATCTACGACGATTGGGGAGGTTCTCAGTATGAACCCGACGACGAGGAACCCACCGCTCCCCCTGATCTGGGAGAGCTTATAGACAATGAGGAAGAGGGAGCCCGGCTTGGATCTATCCGTTACCAATATTACGCCATGAGGATACAGGCAGAGGACGAACCTATTACATTGTCCGCGCTGGACCTGCTGAACGAATTGCCCTACTCTCTCCGGAATCATAACCGCTTTAGCGGCTCGGCCCGCACTGACTTGCAATTGTTGAGCCTTCACAGGCTTGAGCGGGGAATGGAGCCGTTCACCTCTCGAGAGGAACAACATCTTCTTCGCCAACTTCGATCGGCCCACGTATACGTCGACGAAACGCCCGCTGCTTTTGAACAATTAGCGGAGGCGTTCAGCAGCAGACATGGCTCCGGTACTCTAACCCGGACTGCTTCTGAGGAGTGGGACGCGATACTTAGGCTCCACGCTGCTGAGCATAACAGATCCCTCACCGAACGTATCCCTTCCTCGTTAATGGATCTTCTCCCTGAGCGGCGCTCAGCTCGGGATCTTGCTCTCTCCTCGGTTCATGAACTAGACATGGTACTGGCCGAGACGATGACCCGAGGTGCCACACTAAACGAGATATACGATGCGGTGGTCGAGGTTAATCGTAACTCCCGGAGTCTATTAGAGTTTATTAGACAACAAATGCGCGATTCCCGAGCCACTCACGGAGAGACCCGTCGTATTATTGAAATAGCTCGTTCAGTGATCTTGGAAGCCCTGAACGCGCAGACAATCATTCTGAGACGGGTTGACGAGGAGATAGCACTCACCGCTCGATACCTCCGCCGAGTCCGGTACGAACGAAGCCTGCGCCCAAATCCGGGCCCAGGACCCTACCCCGCTCCAGTTGAAGACTCCCCAGAACCGGAACCGGTTGTACCTGCATGGGAGGGGATTGACGATTCATCTAGTGACGAGGCGCCCCCGAGTGTTGGAGACACTCCCCCTCCCAGTTATCCTGGTACCCCTGAGTCCGGGGGGACCGATGAATCAATTGAGACCTCGTCGGAAGTTGGATTGTGGCAAGGACTCCCAGAGCCCGAATCCCCGCTCATGGCTATCCCTGAGTTGGATCCGCAGGAGGAATCGGCCCGAGTAGACCCTGGGATTGGAGTACCGACGGAAAGCCCGGATAACTTTGAAGCAAATCTCGGTGCCATGCACATCGATCCATCGGACGAGGACGGTACCAGTACGCCGACTGCTCAGTCCAGCAACCCGTTTGCAACCCCATTTGCAGTCGATGAGTCCCACCCGGCTTATCAAGCCATGTGGAGAACCATGGACGAACATTATGCTCGCGAAAGGGAGTCTGCGCGAGAACGAGATGAGGCAGCTAGGCAACTTGGATTCCAATCCGCAGATGAGCGCCATCGGTATATAAATCAAATACTAGATGGGCCAGAACGAATGGGGAGTCCCAGCAACCCGGACGAGCCACTGGATGAAAGAAGGATTTGGATCCATGGCACTTCCGCTTTCGAAGCCCCGACTGGTGATCCGGGAGAGTATTCTCCACCTCACAGCCCCATTGATGCGGATCGGGATGACGGACCGGAGCACGATGAATTGCTAGACGCCGATCGAACCCCAGCCCCTGCTATTACCCGGCTCGCTATGCCCAGCCCTCAAGATGTCTGTATACTGCAGTCCCTCGTACAATTAGAAGGAATGCCTATCGAACTTTACCTCACCTTTCTGGACCGAAACGGAGTTCAATACATCCGGCCTCAATCCCTCCCATCCAACCAATACGATAACGAGGACTTCCGTTCCGCGCATGACGCACTACTCCGAGACGCAGTGATCTCCCGCGCTGAAGAACTGGAACTTCCCCCGGTACTATCGTGCCCAGTTGCCACTTGGGCTAATGCCAGCTCCTCGACTTTCAATGAACCTGAAACCGGTGACCCTCCCGACGACGATGATGAACTACAAGTGTTAGCCCAACATGTAGAGCACTTATCTAACGTCAACCGCAAACAAATCCATGAAATGGACCAACCCTCTCGGTTACGAAAAGACATTGCTTGCCTATCCGCCCAACTGGAGATTGCCGGTACCTTGGCCTATATGTTATTCGATTCGGGGAGTAACATAGACTCGATTACCCCCGAATACGCTCGCGTAACTCGCTGCAAAAGTATCGAGCTGACCGAACAAGTTACCCTTCAGCTGGGATGTGTAGGCAGCAGATCCAAAATTAGTTACGGCACCCGCCCCTCCGTTAATTTCGGAGGGATACGTGGTCACGTATATTTTGACCAAGCAAACCTCGATCGCTACGACGGAATAATTGGTACTCCATTCATGAACAAACATGGTATCGTTTTGGACTTTGCCAAGAGAGAAATCCGATTCCCCAACAACCGAGTCATCAAAGCTCTGTCCACACTTGAAGAGGCGGCCTTACTGTCCTCCCGGGACGCGGCGACAACCCGACGGGGTCCACCCCGCGATTGACTAGCCTCCACAATCCGTGAATCACCGCACAGTGATTATACCCGGGCTGGATACCCACCTATACCCAATCTCCTCAACACTCTCTCTCGCAAACCCACTGTCTCTACCGTTGAAGACGAGGACAACCTAATACCATTTCCAGTCCTCGCCCTGCCTGATTATGATCCCCGGATCATAGCCCTAGAATCCGATTATGTACCCTATACGGTCCCGGCGACCGAAGCCCCCAAAATTCCCGCTCGCCCCCGACGCCCGCGATCCTGCAGTATTGAAATTCTGGAGGAGACAGAGGACCCTCTCCCATCGTTACCAATAGACGATCCGCGAATAATGGTTCTTGAAAGTACGTGCGTGGCTGGACTCTACCATCCGCGTATGGTATCCGTCCCGGATGAAGAAGACTCAGTGCATCGTCCGTCATTGCCCTCTGATCACCCTGAAATCTGGATGTCGGAAGACGAATTCCAATACCTGGCCCGCGGATTCATCCTAATGCCTTCCCAATCACTCACCCACCCCATCAAGGAGGATGAGGAGTTCGAAGAAGATTTGGCGGAAGCATGGGGACTGAACAAGCTCGACCCAGCTATCCATTTCGCAATACGACCCAGCCGACAAGACAATCTAGTGTACGACACAGGCCAATACAAGGAACTGTCAAATCTACGAGTCAGAGAGGTGGTGACGCTACACTCATCGCTCCATCGAGTCTCCCATTCGGGAGAAGATGACGAGTGGGGACTAAACGATTTGGCGATAGAGGGTGCTGCTGAAATATTGCAACTATACAGCACTCGCGTTACAACTGGAGACCAGGATGAGGGCAACGATCTCTCTGCCATCCGTTCCAAGTGGTACTCCGCTTGCGCTGACTTGTTGGGGCCAATTCCCCTGGAACTTCCCCCATTTCGGGATATCAATCATGAGATCAACCTAGTCGACGAGAATGCCATCTATAATTTCCATATGCCTCGGTGCTCCGAGGCCCTGCGCCCACTTTTGCGTGAGAAGATGAACCGCTACATCGCTGCGGGCTGGTGGGAGATGAGCCCGGCATCTCAGGCCGCCCCACTACTCTGCTTGCCCAAAAAGGACAATGGGCTACGCACTGTAGTGGATGCTCGTCAACGAAATGATAACACCATAAAGGACGTTACCCCGTTTCCAGATCAAGATGCTATCCGGATGGACGTCGCGCGCGCTAAATTCAGGTCTAAGATAGACATGTCGGACGCCTACGAACAAATCCGCATTAAAAGCGAAGATGTCAAGAAAACCGCTTTTGCCACGCCATTTGGAACTGCCTATTCGCATGTAATGCAGCAGGGAGACTGCAACGCTCCGGCTACTTTTCAATGTCTCATGACGTGGATATTTCGAGACGTTCTCGGAGACTTTGTTCATGTATATCTAGACGATATATTTATATTTTCAAATTCAGTCGAGGAACATGAACGACATCTGGACCTGGTTATCAAACGACTGCGAGAACAAAAGTTATATTTGAGTAAACGCAAATGCGATTTGTTCTCTAAAAGCATGGACTGTTTAGGCCATCGCATTGACGATGCTGGGTTACATGCCGACGACGATAAGTTGACCAAGGTCCTCGAGTGGCGTACTCCCCGCTCCCACAACGAGGTGCAGCGATTACTCGGACTGATACAATACCTCGCGCATTTCCTCCCGGATATCGCCCATTTTACGTCCCCCCTCGAGTCCATATGCCGCGGTGGGCAACCCTTCGTTTGGAGACCGTTCCACCAACTATGTCTGGAACGCATAAAGACCACCGTGCGGAAAACACCTATACTGCGGCCTATTGATGTGCTCAATCCCGACCCCATATGGGTCATCTGTGATGCTTCGGTGGTCGGGGTCGGCGCAGTATACGGCCAAGGCAAGGACTGGCGAACCTGCCGACCTGCAGGGTTTATGTCCAAGAAGTTCACCGCGGCGCAACGTTCCTACAAAACGTATGAGCAGGAAGCACTCGCGATTATCGAGTCACTCATCAAGTGGGAGGATAAGTTGGCCGGCCGACGATTCATAATTGCGTCTGATCACCAGGCGCTAACTAGCGTCAAGACTGCCGCTCGGTCTGGCGGAAATGGTCGCATCATCCGCTGGGATGAATTCCTCTCTCGTTTCAACTTTGAAATACAACACGTTGAGGGCGTCCAGAACAAAGTCGCGGACTGCCTGTCGAGACTCTACGAGAATGACGTGGAGACAGACGAGTATGCACCCGAACACTACGTTAATGCCGACATTCGCCTTGATCCCGACCTTGAGGATCTAGGTCCGTTGCGGGCAGCAGAGATCGCTAACGAAAACCCCGCGGTGCGGGCTCGTCGTGTTCGGGAACCCCTGGAGGACCGAATAATTGAGGCTCGCGAGCTCGAGAAGCATGCGGAGGATCTCGCCGTGGACGGGTTTGATACTTCGGCTATAACCCTGGAGGAATCGCTTGAGGCCGACCCTCCCCTACGACCAACGGTTGAAGGGGATGACGGGTTCCTGGACGACGTGCGCGCTGGGTATCCTGCGGATCCTGTATTACGCCACGTCTATCAATCACCTGAGGCGTTCCCTCAATTCAAGATGAGGGATGGCCTACTTTATAGCAAAAACGCGCTGGGAGCGGATGTACTTTGTATCCCTCGCACTACGCGTACAAAAGGGCCACGAATGATGCCTGAAATTATCATGGATCAATCCCATTCTACCCTCGGACATTACGGGGAATTGCGTACCTCCGAGTATATCCGCCGCTGGTACTGGTGGCCCAAGATGGGCCGGGACATCGAAAAATTCTGCGATTCCTGCGGTAATTGCCGTATGAACAAGCCGAGCACGCAGGCCCCGGTCGGCCTGCTGCACACCATGCCTATTCCCCGTCACCCTTGGGACTCGGTGGGCATGGATTTCGTGGGGCCGTTTCCCAGCTGCATGGGATATAACTACCTGCTGGTAGTAATCTGTCGATTGACCAGCATGGTGGCTTTAGTCCCCATGAAGGTCACCGATACGTCCTCAGATGTGACATGGCTGTATCTTAGAGACATTGTCCGCCTCCATGGCATGCCAAGCTCCATTGTATCTGACCGTGACGCGAAATTCACCTCGAAATTTTGGAGAGAACTGCACCGACTCACCGGTACTAAACTGCTTATGTCCACTTCATTTCACCCCCAGACAGACGGAGCGTCGGAGCGTGCCATCAAGAACGTCTCCCAAATCCTCCGCTCCATGGTCGATCCGACGCAGCGGGACTGGGTGTACCATATCCCACTAACCGAGTTCGCGATCAACTCTAGTATTAGCGCATCAACAGGATTCGCTCCCTTTGAGCTGAATTACGGATATGTACCACGCCTTGTCAACATCGCTGACACTCCTACCGAGTTGCCGGGTGTCAAGGAATTCGTAAATCGTGCTCTGGCAAACTTGGTCATAGCCCACGACAACATCATTGAAGCGAGAGTCCGGGCAACTGTTCAGGCAAATAAACGCCGCCGCACGGAAGTCCCCTATGACGTTGGCTCAAAGGTGTACCTCAGTACTAAGAATCTCAACCTACCCAAAGGACGGGCCCGCAAACTGGCCCCGAAATTTGTAGGACCATTCACGGTCATCGCCAGCAACCCCGAGCGATCCACGTACACCCTGGATTTATCGGAGGATTTGAAGCGTCGTCGAAACCACCCTACGTTTCATGCATCACTATTGCGGGCGCACGAGCCGAATGATGATGTCATATTCCCGAGTCGGGAAGCCAACCGCTTCTATGACTTCGGGATGCCCGACGATCAAGAATGGCATGTAGAAGAGATACTAACTCACCAATGGGAGAGCGTCCGTGGCCTCAAGTTCCACGTCAAATGGACCGCTGGTGACTATACTTGGGAACCCCCCAGCAACCTAGCCGACTGTGCTGCGCTCGACCAGTACTTCGAAGCCATGGGCGTGTCCCGATGGCAGGATTTGCCACGCAACGCTTAAGGCCGCAAGCGTGCACGGACGCCAGGGCTGTGCATCAAAGATACCCGATGCCGTGCATCACTGATCTGGTTTTACCTTCCGCCTTATAGATCCACGGAATTTTTTTTCTTCATCTCCTTCTTCTCTGCTTTCTGCATCCATCGTCAGAAAACGCAACTCGCTCTATATCTGCTGAACCGTGAAAACACTTATCTGCACCAACGCCCCGACAATGTTTCACCGTGACTCTACTATCATGGACAGTGTGATTCGCGAAGCTGGACGCGCGGTGGCCGACAAGCTGGTCCCGACAGACAACGATCGCCCGTCTTTTCACTACGGCTACGCCAGGGCTCGCTCGCCGCGCCCCTACAGCAGCAGTGGCTCTAGCCACGACTACGACTCGGTGTCGTCAGGGTACGGGAGGCGCCACGGAGCCACGCGTTCGGAACACCATGTCAATTCTGACTGGGGACCATCGCGAGGCCGTAGCTACCCCCGGTACCGCGATGCGTCGCCACCGAGGCATCACTGGGGACCACGCGACCGATCGCCGACACCACGATACGACGACCGCTACGGTGGCCCACAGACTTACCGCGAACAGCGCCGCACGGACTATGGTCGGGATGGCGTTGGACGCGGACGCACCTTGCAGCGCGACGACTTCAATCGCGGTGCGTTTAAGCATCGCGCATTTGAGTCTCGGCCTGCGGACGATCGGTGGAAACGCACCATATTCCCGCCTGACATCAGGGCGGCAGAGACGGACGACGCGGGGCACCCTCAGTACCCCGGCGGGCTGGAGGACGATGACGATAACCTCGGCATCCGCGAACCGGTCGGCTACGAAGTTAATGAGTCCCTGCGCCGACTGCGCCACGTCGAAGCTGAACGGCGCGGTACAGCCCGCTACCAGAAGATTGTCGACGCCGCTGATTCCTCGCGCACCGGGCGCTTCACCGATGTCGGCCCCGTCATGTCGTTCGCTCAGGCGGTCAACGTGTTCCGGTGGGTATACTGTGGCGAGCGCACCGCAATGGAGTACCTCAAAAGCAACATGACCCGCCTGGGAACTGATCCAACACTCCCCCGATCTGTTGGCGAGGTGACGCTGCTTCAGCACCAGAACCAGGCAGTGGCGCGGTACAAGTACGTCACGTCAGGCGTGATTGCGCCCCAGGGCAAGAAAACGAACGCGGGCCGTGTATACGCTGGGAATGTCCCCGCGTTATCGCAACCCGCGGACCCCATCGTTACCATCGCCCCGTCCTCTGACGATGTCGCGCCCCCCACTGACGATGGCGAGGACATCGGCGAGGACGTCGCCATGAAGGATGCCCCCGGGGTAATGAACGCAATTGTTCGGGCTTACCTCGGCACGGCTAGCCCTCCCGCGACCGACACAACGTCGGTGGTGCTCACTGAGTACGCCGAGCCTGACACGGTCGGCCGTCGTGCATCGAAGCCCCCTCTGACGACGGCGGTACGCTGGTACAAGGCCATACCCACTAACAAGTGGCCGAAGGGCATGCGTGTCACACGTGAGACTTGGCCTTCAACGCCGTCCGCCACGCCATGGCCGACCGACGTGTCCGCCTGGTTCACAATAAACGCACTAGTTCCACTGCGTGGACCCACATCGCTCCATCGCGCGCGGTTTATCGCCGAGGCCGTCAATGTGTTATCCATCGAGGGGACTTTCGACCGATACGCCATTGAAGGGACTTACGTGTTCGATAGCCTCCCGCTGGAGCACTACCCCTTTGACGCCACCAATATATCCGCCGCCCAGGTGGTTTCCTGGTTCGTACAGCATGGCATAGCACCTCAGTCGCTAGCACTCGACGCACTCCAGGACTTTGCACGCTCTCGGCGGAACCACATCGCAGGCGCGGCGTCACCCGTTCCCACGGAGTTCACCTCGGGGTTCCCTGCCAGCGCCAAGGACGTACCTGCGATCATCATTCGTGACGAAGACCTCTGGCAGAATCTCCACCATGGCGCGGTACGCGAGACAGTCACCACGTCCTACCCTGCGTTCCCGGCCGGCGTCGCCCAGGGCATCAGCGCCTCGGTGCACGCAACAACGTCTCAATCGACTCTCACCGCGGCTTGATTACACCAGAGAACGTCACGTTTTGTAGTCGGGCGGTGTCTTGTGGTAGTGTCACACTCACCATGGACAGCGTAGCCTTGAGAGCGATGTGTTTTAATTATACGAGCAATTTATTTTCCACTTGGAGAGATCGGACGTGGGAACCCGTCCTGTGAGGGAGGGTGTGAGATGTCCGTTTTGAGACAACCGCCGGGCGGCTGTCATTACCTACTCCTTATTTAGTCATCCCTTGATTACGTACTATGTACTATTTAGTAGCACGGGACGTGTAGTGATGGACAACCTAAGCTTGCCCAGAACTACACGCACCCGTTTCTAATCATATAGAACTTGGGTCTGTTTAGTATTGGTGCTTCAGCTATAAGTTAAACCCCCAACACCTTTACACGGGTGGATGTGGATCTTCCACGGTGTGGCTGGCGGAGACGCAGCGGCGCATTAACACGCTGGTGTAAATCTGGGTCATTCCACGGGCCAGCAGCGGTGGTTGCCTACATACGCTCTAGGCGTCGCTGTCGCTCCCTGAATGAGCAAGCGGTCCGGGAACGTCGGCGTGCTCATGCTCGAGTTTGAGTTGAAGCCAGGTGGCGACAGTGGCAGCAGAGGCATGGGCGGCGCTGGGGAGTTTATTGGAGTGCACCAAATTCCCGTGTCCATAGCTGCTGACGCATGTGGAATGCAGGGCATATCGGGGACACACGGTTAGGCGTCGAAGGTGGCCGTGTTGTGATCAAACGTCGGACGTCGCGACAGACGAAACGGAGGGGCTTTCTGGGGCTGTGTTCGGGACAGATGGTACTGCCGCAGGCGAACTAGCAGAGACTAGCGGAGCGAGTTACGGGTTAAAGGAACCCTTTCCCATCGCTTTGGTATCCGCGGGCTCGTGTCCCACGAGAGTGTGCGCGGCCTGACGCCAGGAATGCCTGTAAGGGCAAGGTGTGCGTGTCCATCCTCAACGACAGCCGCTCAGCCCGCTCGCGCTCCTGCAATCATGATCTGTTTCTTCAGACTCCTGCGTACAAGTCAGCATGCAGTGCGGTATTTGCAAGGTGTAGTGCACATGGTTGATGGCCATTGGGGTTGGACGGTGGCTCAAGGAATGGACGGGAATAGCAAAAGAGTACGCTTGATCTCGATCTGATGGCAACGACTCCTTGTTTCTCCCTTTCTGTGCCGATCCACCACAAATCTGCAGCACAACCGCAAATTGCCTCCGCCCGCACAAAGCTTCAAATTAGGTGCCCCAGTTCATTTGTATCTCACAAAACAAAGTTCACTGCAGCTGGCCCGGCGCGAAAAAAATGCCCGTCATGATACGCAGTGCCCCAACCTCTGAATCCATCCAGCGATGGCGGTTATCGCGAGATCTCGAGACCCACTTCGCCGCTGCTGATATCAACCTCTTCAACGACGTGGGTGCCAGCGGCGTCGGTTCCAGCTTGTCCATAGCCTTCTTCCTCAATCTCTCAATATTCAATCTCGACCTGACACATTCCTCCCATCGTACTATACCCGTGGCGTCTTCTAAGGTTTCCTCCTCGTTAAATACCTCTTTTGAAGAAACTTCGCCAACTGCTACTATCTCCCCTGGTGCCACTCCACTGCTTTTCGTCTTTGTTGACTCAACGAAGTAGTTGCATTGTACACCCTTGGCCCTTGTTTCAGTAAAGTGGGCCATTTCTCGATCGATGTTACCCAGGTACTTTCGGTCCATCCGCAGCTCCTGCCTCTCTCGAGCGTCCCTCGCCAAATCGCCCGCTGACAGTGCTAGGTCCACACCTCGCCGCTGCCGATGCCAATTCGAGCCTCAGGCCGATTTCCCCGCTGTCACGGGCCGTGCCATCGGACTTCTCGGATCCGATCATCTCCGACGAACAGCCACACGCGGACTCCTCCGGCCCCGGTCCACTCCGACTTCTTGTTCTCCTTTTGGTTTGTACTGCCTTCGGTTTATACCTATGCCTTATGCTATGCTCTGACACGCTTCTATCACGGACACGTCGGACCTCCGACTTCTCCGACGTACATCTGACTGATACTTACTCATACATCACGGAGGACTCGGTCCTCCGTCTAATCCGACTTCTCCATATGTCTTTATACTTTCCTATAAATAGCTCTCATGTCGGTAGTTAGACTTCAGTTTGAATATCGACTTAGACTTGCCTTACTCTCATTCTCTTGCGGACTCCGTTCATCTCCGCATTCTGTCTTCGACTCTATCCTGAAATTTGGGCACTGGGCGTAGAGAAGGGCGCAGCGCACGAGCTGAAGCCATAGCCCTCTACCTTTTCCCTTTCACCGAGTACGGCTCCCGCGCGGGCCCGTTATCACCGGCCCCGCTTTACTCCGCCGACTTTCCTTATCGGTCCGCCGGGAACGGTTCTTGACAGTATATTCAAACTCCCTCTTCTTACGCCCTTTGTTTATGAATCCTCTCTCACCTGAGGAACAGATCAGACTACGAAACGAACGGGCTCTTGATCGTCTTGCACGCTACCATAACATCACTCCTCCGGCGGTCGTCCAGCTTAATCGACATCTCGATCAGCAGGTCCGATCACGACTGCTTAATCGCCAGGACTACAGCGCGGCCCTCCGGGATACCGCGAGCACTGAAATTCAATCGGCTTATCGTGTTCGCCAAAGCGCACACATTTCTGGTACTATGGCTACTACTACTATTCCCGTCCGTACCCGCACTCAGCAGGATGCGGACCCTCTCGACTCCGTCTCCCAAACCGGCCGGCGCCGCTTTCGCCAGGGCAGTCTAATCGACCTCCCTGAACAAGTTACTGATGATGAAGAAGCGGAGCCGGAACAGTCTCCGCGTCTCCCAACTCGACGTCGTCAGGACACCAATCCCTTCATAGGGAGCGATGGTGTACCCATTTCTAATCCCGGAGCCGGCGGATCTGGAGGCAATACTGGTGGTCATGGTGGAAACGGTGGGAATGGCGGAAACGGAGGTGGTGGCGGAGGCGGTGGAGGCGGTGGAGGCGGCGGAGATGGCGGTGTTCCGAGCATGGACACCCCCGAGGATTTCTTCGCTGCTATGTCCCGCATCATTGGTCAAGGTTTTGGGGAAGTGTACAGCCGACAGCAGAGCGCTTCTTCTCGGGACAAGACACGGGCCCGCGTCCGTGATCCCGAAACCTTTGATGGCAAGGACCCGGATAAACTCCGAACTTTCCTTTTCCAGGGCATCCTAAACTTCAAGGATCGCCCTTCGGCATTCGTCCACGATCACCAGAAGGTCAACTACATGATCTCCTACCTTACCGGCGATGCCCTCGGATGGTTTGAACCTGCCATCGTCAATCCGGACCCTGCCAATACTCCGCTTTGGCTCGACGACTACGACGCCTTCGTTGCGGAGCTCCAGCTCAACTTCGGCACCTACGATCCCCGTCAGGAGGCCGAGAACGAGATTGTTGCTCTTCGTATGGGCGATAAACAACGCATCCAGAAATACCTCGTCCGGTTCAACAAGCTTTCATTGCGTACCGGCTGGAATGCGCCGGCTCTCCGCAAGGTCTTCTACGACGGACTTCCCGAACGGATCCAGATCAAACTCCGTGATCTTCTGGGTGGCAAACCTACTGCACTCGACGTCCTCAAAGTTTCTGCTCAGTCTATCGATGCCTCCCATTGGGAATGGCAGCGCGAGCAGGAGCTCCGTCGGGGCCGCTCATCGGGTTCTTCGGCCCCGTCTACCTCTAAATCTTCATCGGCATCTGACAACAAATCGACCACGCCCACTAACAATTCTTCTACTACGGCTCAGTCTGGTGATTCCAAGAAGAAGAAGAAGAAGGGCGGCGGGGGGAACGGAGGGAACTCCGGCGGATCCCCCACTCAAACTTCAACTTCGGCTCCTTCGGAGAAACCGTATGCCAATGTTCTTGGGTCGGATGGTAAACTATTGCCTGCTGAGAAGGCCCGCCGGATCGCCGAACACCTCTGTCTGCTCTGTGGACAGAAGGGTCACCGCAGCAATGATTGCCCTAAGAGGCGGTCGTCTGCTCGCGCCGCTGCGACTACCCCAACGGCGTCCGCACCGGCTCCGACTACGGCTGCTGCGACTACCGCTACACAGTCGGGAAACTAAGTAGCGACTCTCGGAACCCCGCACGACCCGAGGGTCGTGAAAACAGTCCCGATCGTGCGGTAACGTCCTTCTTACGTCTTAATGCTGCTGCTCTTTCTGACCCGAAATCTTTATGCCCTTCTTTATGATCTCCTCAAATCTCCGCGACTTTCCGAGCCCTTATAGACTCCGGATCGTCCGACTGTTTCATTGATCCTGTCCTCTGTACCACCAATAATCTGATTCGTATACCCATTCCTCCGCTCGGACTCCGTCTATTCGACGGCTTGCCGGGAACCGCAATCTCCGAGAAAGTCCTCATCGACGTTTCTTTCCCTTCTGGTGACTCGACTCCGGTTGAACTCTACGTCACACCTCTGGATTCTGCTTGCTCTGTCGTGCTTGGATACAATTGGCTGACCCGCTACAATCCGTTGATTGACTGGGCATCTGGCCAAATCTTTTTCCGCTCCCCTGGCTCTGCTATTCCAGCTCCGGCTCCGGCCGGACCTCTTCCGTCGGCCTCCGCTGACTCCGTACCTCCTTCTGTGGAGCCTTCTGATGCTCCTCCGGTCGACGCTTCTCCCCCGTCGATCTCCTTCATAGGAGCAGCTGCGTTTGCCAGCGCACTTCGCGCTAAAGGCAGCCAGTTATACCGCCTAGGCCTCTCTGAAGTCCTAGGGAGATCCTCCGACGCTTCCTCCGCTCCGGATTTATCCGGACTTCCGTCCGAGTATCACGAATTCGCTGACGTCTTTTCGGCCTCTGAGTCAGAGAAGTTAGCACCCCATCGGCCATACGATCTCAAGATCGAACTTGAGGACGGGCAGTCACCTCCGCCCGGCCCCATATACTCTCTCTCGCAGCTTGAGTTGGCGGCTCTCCGAGAATTCCTCGATAAAAATCTCAACAATGGCTTTATTCGACAGTCCTCTTCTCCGCACGGCGCTCCGATCCTCTTTGTCAAAAAGAAATCGGGCGAACTGCGGCTTTGTGTGGATTTCCGTGCGTTGAATCGCATTTCCCGCAAAGATCGTTATCCACTTCCTCTCATATCCGACCTCCTTGACGCCGGTCGGAGTGCTAAGGTCTTCACCAAAATTGACCTGAAACACGCATATCACCTTGTGCGGATCGCCGCCGGTGATGAGTGGAAAACGACATTCCGGACCCGCTACGGCTCCTTCGAGTGGCTTGTCATGCCTGAGGGCCTCACCAACGCCCCCGCTGCTTTTCAACGGTTCATGAACGACCTTTTCTCGGACCTCCTCGACGTTACTGTCGTCGTATACCTGGACGATATCCTCATCTATTCGGAAAACCCGGAGGACCACAAGGCCCATGTTAAGGAGGTGCTTCGGCGCCTTCGGAAGGCTGGTCTTTACGCTTCACTCAAAAAGTGTGCTTTCAGCGTCGAGACTGTGGAATTCCTGGGCTACATTCTCTCTCCGAACGGTCTTTCTATGGACGAGTCCAAGGTCAAGGTTATACGGGATTGGCCGGAGCCGCGCAAAGTCAAGGACGTCCAGTCTTTCCTTGGCTTCGCAAACTTCTATCGGTGATTTATTGACCGCTATTCGGATATCGTGGTCCCGCTTACGCGGTTGACGCGGAAGTCCGAGAAATGGGTCTGGTCTGCCGACTGCCAGAAAGCGTTTGATACGCTTAAGCTGGCCTTTACTTCTGCGCCTATTCTCACCCATTGGGTTCCAGGCGCCCAGTTAACTCTTGAGTCGGATGCTTCGGACTACGCTATCTCCGCCATTCTCTCGATTACCTCGGAGACCGACGGAGAAATCCGCCCTATCGCTTTCCACGCTCGGACCCTCACGGCGGCCGAGCTCAACTACGACGTCCACGACAAGGAACTACTTGCCATTTTCGAGGCTTTCCGCGTCTGGCGCCGCTATCTGGAAGGTGCGGTTCCGCCTGTTGACGTTGTAACCGACCACAAGAACCTGGAATATTTTTCAACCACAAAACTCTTGACCCGCCGGCAAGCTCGGTGGTCCGAGACCCTCTCTGCTTTTAACTTCGTCCTTCGGTTCCGTCCGGGTCGCCTTGGCGGTAAGCCCGATGCCCTAACTAGACGTTGGGACGTCTACCCTAAAGAGGGGGATAGTGGCTACGCCAGTGCGAATCCGCATAATTTCCGTCCAGTCTTCACTCAAGATCAGCTTACTGTGTCATTGCGCGCGACTTACCTCTACGAGCCGGTCCTCCGCGCGGCGCACATTATGGACGTTACTCAACTTCATGCGGACATCCGCGCGGCTTTACCTTCTGATCCTATTGCTTCTCATCATCTTAACGACACTTCGAACCCTAGATGGGTTACCTCCGACGGCCTCCTCTATCAAGATGGACGCATTTTCGTACCGGATTCCGCGGATCTCCGTCTACGAGTTATGCTCGACAAGCATGATCACAAGCTTGCTGGTCACTGGGGGCAGAACAAGACCCTTGCCTTAGTCCGACAGGAGTATGTCTGGCCCGGACTCCGCACCTTTGTTAAGGACTACGTCCGTGCCTGTGTCACGTGTAAACGCGGCAAATACATTCACCACAAACCCTACGGATTCCTTCGGCAGCTCCCGGTCCCGGAACGCCCTTGGGAGTCTATCTCTATGGACTTCATTGAGCAACTTCCGCTCTCTAATGGCTGTACCAGCATTCTCGTTATCGTTGACCGCCTTTTCAAGATGGGTCTCTTTATTCCCTGTCACGGAAAGATTACGGCGTCCGAGCTGGCCTACTTATTCATTCTTCACGTCTTCTCCAAGCACGGAGTTCCGAGTCATGTTACCTCCGACCGGGGCTCCGAGTTTGTCAATCATTTCTTCCGTTCTTTGGGCGAGGCGCTTGACATGCGTCTTCACTTCACCGCCGGCTACCATCCCCCCGCCGACGGACAGACTGAGCGCGTCAACCAGACTCTGGAACAATACATCCGGATCT
The DNA here is from genome assembly GCA_029281795.1 of Mycena crocata. Lineage (NCBI taxonomy): Eukaryota > Fungi > Basidiomycota > Agaricomycetes > Agaricales > Mycenaceae > Mycena > Mycena crocata. The sequence goes on along the minus strand of JARJCP010000123.1, from coordinate 234,001 downwards.
ACTGCAATTACCAGCAGGACAACTGGTGTCCGCTCCTTCCGCTCGGAGAATTTACTTACAACAACACTCCGAATGACACTACCGGAGTTACTCCGTTCTTTGCCAATAAGGGCTATCACCCTTCGGTCACCGTCCATCCCGAGCGCGACCTTACCTCCGCTCGGGCCCGCGACTTCGTCGAGGATCTTGACGCTCTTCACCAAGAACTTCGCAGACAGATGACTGCTGCTCAGAAGCGTTATCAAGGTCCTGCGGATAAACGGAGAGTATAGGATCCGAAGATCTCCATAGGGGATGAAGTCTACATTAAGGCGGACGGATTCCGCACAGCCCGTCCGGCAAGAAAATTCTCTGAACTCTTCTATGGTCCTTACGAGGTTATTGCCCAACCCGGACCCGCTTCCTTCACCATTAAACTTCCTCGAGACATGCGCCAAATTCACCCTGTTTTCCACATTTCCCAACTGGAGCCCGGATTTCCGAACAACATCCCGGGTCGCATCCAGCCTCCGCCCCCTCCGATAGAAATCGATGGCGAAGTGGAATACGAGATTGCTGAAATCCTCAATAGCAAGCTCGATCGGCGCCGTCGGCCTCCGCTTGTGTATCTTGTACGATGGGACGGCTATGCCGGAACACCGGACGAGACTCAGTGGCTTAGGGCTGATGAACTCGCTCACGCAAGTGAGTTGGTGGAAGAATATCACGCCAGATATCCCGATCGACCAGGACCTGATTATTAGCGGACCTCCGCAAGGCCCCGGTTGGGATAAAAGGTTTTTACGCAATGAAGGTCTTCTGAGCGTTTTTCCTTTATTCCTTTTCATTCTTACTCTTATTCACACATTCATCCAAGAAAGATTTCAAAATTATACAAACAACTATTATATACATTTTGGCGGAGCCGTCAGGCTCCGCTCCCTCGGCCCCGTCACCCTCCGTCTCCTCAACCCTTCGAACTCCCTTGCACGAACTCCTTGTTCGCGCCGTCATCCTTCTTCTTTTCCTTCTTCTTCTTTCTCTTCTCCGACTCGGCCCCGCTCTCACCGGTTTTCTGGCGTTCCTCGGCGTACTTCGCCCTCTCCGACCGGGCTCCGGTCTCACGGGACCGTTTGATCTCCGCCCACTCTTCGTCGACCCTTTGCTCGTGGGTGGAGAGCGGAGCCTCCGCTTCATCGCCGTAAGCCATCCGGAGGCCAATCTTGAGGAGTTGCCCCAGGTGCTGGAGCTCCGTGCGGACGTCGTCCACGCTCTCCTCCAGGTCGATTAACGACGCCTCCATTCGATGTTGGCGGTGCCCCATGGAACGGAGCAGTGCCGCCGTAGACTCCTGGGCCTCGACTCCGGCTTGGAGCAATTCCGGATCGATGGCGGGCCCGACGGACCCGCCAGCTGCGCGATCGCAGCCAATCTTGCGGCGTACGCAGTACGAGCACGACTTTTTGCCGGACTCGACCACGCACTTCTCCTCGTGGGCCTTGATACAATTTGCACACTGTGTTAAGGTTAGTATTTCCGCCGGATCCGACGGACTGCGACGCACCCTCTCCTTGTCCATTTTCACCCGCTTAGCGCCTCTTTCGTCCTCGGCCCCGACGGTTCCGCCCCGGCGTTTCTTCCCCGTTTTCTCTCCATCGGCAACCTCCTTTCCTTTGCCCTTGCCCGACGACTCACCCTCACCCTGCTTGTCGGCGGTCTCCGCCGCTTTCTGCTTCCTGTCCTCCTTTTCTTTCTCCTTGCGGAGCCGCTCGTCCTCCTTTTCTTTCTCCTTGCGGAGCCGCTCGTCCTCCTTCAGCTTCTCCAGGCGGAGTCGCTCTTTCTTCGCCTCCTCGGCCTTCCGCTCGTCCTCCGCTGTCTGCACCGTGTACCACTCTGTAATGTCTGCGTAGCCGAAGTGGGCTATGACCTCGGACTCGGTGGCGTTGAGCAGCTTCAGGCGCCACTGCTCGGAGTCCTCGTTCTTTTTGATGGTAGCAATGCGACGTGAGGCCATCGGAGCGGAGTTATGCGGAGCAGGGGGTTTCGGGATGTGAAGTTGGCGGAGCGGGGGATTTCGGGTTGTGGAGATGGTGGTGGTACGAGGAAGAGTTGTTGATTTTTTCACTTTCCCATCACGTGGACATATATAGCTGATCGGAGTCCGTTCACACGGGATTTTCGGATCATCCGGCTTAGGCAGGAATTCTCACACTTTAGCGCCTCATGGGTTCGGCGCTAAGAGGGGGATACTGTCACGGGCCGTGCCATCGGACTTCTCGGATCCGATCATCTCCGACGAACAGCCACACGCGGACTCCTCCGGCCCCGGTCCACTCCGACTTCTTGTTCTCCTTTTGGTTTGTACTGCCTTCGGTTTATACCTATGCCTTATGCTATGCTCTGACACGCTTCTATCACGGACACGTCGGACCTCCGACTTCTCCGACGTACATCTGACTGATACTTACTCATACATCACGGAGGACTCGGTCCTCCGTCTAATCCGACTTCTCCATATGTCTTTATACTTTCCTATAAATAGCTCTCATGTCGGTAGTTAGACTTCAGTTTGAATATCGACTTAGACTTGCCTTACTCTCATTCTCTTGCGGACTCCGTTCATCTCCGCATTCTGTCTTCGACTCTATCCTGAAATTTGGGCACTGGGCGTAGAGAAGGGCGCAGCGCACGAGCTGAAGCCATAGCCCTCTACCTTTTCCCTTTCACCGAGTACGGCTCCCGCGCGGGCCCGTTATCACCGGCCCCGCTTTACTCCGCCGACTTTCCTTATCGGTCCGCCGGGAACGGTTCTTGACACCCGCTCAACCTGGCACTGAGCTTCGAGTCGGGGTCATTCACATGACCCGTTCATGCCGTCCACTATCTAAGTTCACATGCGCCGTTCAATTCATCCTTGCATATTTCGGAAGCGCGCATCCCGGCCCGCGTCAAGACTCATTGATTCCCGCCTCACCCTTGCGAGTCCGAGCTGCAGCTTCCCCTCCCCTGCGCAATCCTACTGTAGGCTTCCTCAAATAACCATCGCGCGGCCTTTCCAGATACAAAGTCTAATATATAATCTCTTTGTCCGATGTGGGTTGCTTCCTTTTTCGATTTGTTACTGCAACGGTCCGACGTACTCTGAACAAAATCTTGTTTCTGTCATCTGACTCAGAATACTTGCACAGATTTCAACTGTCAAGGGCAGAATTGTGATCTCTTCTCGGGTAGGTATATTTATTCATTCTTCAGAATCTTCGCCTTCACTGCATCTATGACTACGTTCATCTCACGGCTCATCCCTGCTCGCTGCCGCCTATTCCAACGTCGACCCCCCCTTGCTTAGGTCCCTTTTGGTATGGCTTCGAATGCCTTCTCTCTTCGGTGCACCACTTAGCTTCATTACTCGCCGAAATTAGAATAGTCCACATCCCTTGGTTTGAAAAGTCCAAATTATTCAAAGGCATTGCACCTGTATATCGAGAAGTGAAGCGTTGTTGTCAACTTCGGGCGACGCTCGAAATGTCACAGTGAGGATCATCTTTTACTGGCCTTGGGTAGGAACTTTCCTCCGGCACTGGGATGTCGGCCGTCTAGCTCAGTTGGTTAGAGCGTCGTGCTAATAACGCGAAGGTCTTGGGTTCGACCCCCACGATGGCCATGAACGATATGTTTTCATGTCTTTTTCGTTCGCTGAACAGGTCAAAAACCAACTTTAAGAATTCGGAAAAGAACCGAGGAGGAAGAAATTGTGGGCTTAAACTGTTTCCACTTGAGCGTTCAGTGAGCTGCCCTACTGCGGAACGTCTACATTCCCCCTCCATGCCGTTACAGTGTCAACGCAGGAAATTGTGTGCTTGAGCAGGGCCCCAAGATGCTTCCGCAAGGCCTTGTCCGATTGCGTACTAAAATTTACCGGACCATTTTAATTGCCGGTTTTTCTGAAGATGCAGAAAGTTGCGAAAAGGCTCCTAGTACCTGCTGCGTTGGAAAAAAAGCCGCTCAAAAAATTACTACGATGCGGTGGATCTGGACAAGATAGTCTCGAATGTAGTTGCGGATCTTGGTGTGGCGGGTACGAGGAGGAGTACGGTTTGCGTGGCGCGCCGATAAGGAGAAATTCACGGGATTCTACATCACTGGAGCACAGATAGAAAGATGAAGAGTTTCAGTCATTCCGAGAAAGAAGATACATGTTTACAAGGTGGCTAAAAAGTAGTACGCGACCTTGATTAGATGGCATCGTTCTCCACAAGTTTTCCACAGACGATGTATTTGTTGGAGAAGTGGTCGATCCAGCCTGGAATAAAATAAGATTCCATGCACTTCAAAGTTGATACAACAGACCTCTCATGTTGTCTCTATCAACAAGCACACAATTAGGAACATGGGAACATGAAAAGAAAGTAACGAACATCTCGTCTTGCTGGAGGTCAGTCAGCTTGTCGAGAGGCTGGTCCACCGGGGTCAACATTTCTAGACGGCATTGGTTAGTGCGTTGATGGGACAAGAAAAGCACCAGTACCAATGTCGAAAGACTGTTTTGCCATACCCCTGGACGCGTCCCGACCCGCAAAGTTTCCGTACATTCCGTCTGTAGGTTATGAGCGCTGGCTATTCGACACGCAACATGCAAATGACGCACCGGGGCCATAGAAATTCCTCCCCGCAGTGACGTCGAACACGACGCCATTGATAGCAAGCAGGATACGTCCTCCATCTCTTCCGGAGAAAGGCTCAAGGGTCTTGGGTGTGAAAGTCTTGAACAAGACGGTGGGTGGGTGGGCTTTCGGCATCCATGAGTAACCCGCTTTGAACTCGCGCGGAATGGTCTTTGGCTTCGAGACACCGGGGAAGATGATACGCTGCACAGAGTACAGGATGAAGAGGAAGAGCGCCGTATTCACGGGTGTCCCCAGCTGCAGTGTGAAGGCCATGAGTAAGGTTGCGGTGAAGTTGCGGTGATGGACGGTGACCGTGACTGCACCGCTTTGACAGACTCTTTTGCTCCGTCCTCATTAGGGGAGCTCAAAGTAAAAGCGGCGCCGGACGCTGCTTCGCAGATTTCGCCGGACGCTGCTCGTCAGGTGATTTTGTTGCGGTCACATCATTTGGAGCAATCAGCCAACAATTTAATCCCACCGTTTAATCCCACCGCCATCAAAACTGTCCGTTCATCATCCTCGCCCCCGCCAGCGACTTCGGGGAGTGTTCTACAACTGCCAGACAGGTCCCCAACTTCCAGATCAAAGAAGAATATATATTGGATGGTATGTCTTGCCCGCATTGTGAATGAAGAACCATGTAACTGCTCATAAGATTGTCAAAAGCCATCCCGACGTCCCCCGACATATGGCTCCCGACGTCCGCCTCAATACCGGCAGTCGCATAGAGTAGCTCGGCAAAGTGGCGCCGATGTATCGGAACAGTTCCCATCAAATCTGATGTGACCAACAAAATCACCTGACGAGCAGCGTCCGGCGAAATCTGCGAAGCAGCGTCCGGCGCCGCTTTTACTTTGAGCTCCCCTATTGGAACCAAATTGGGACCACCGCGGTTAATCGACTTCCTTCCTGCCTTCCTTCCGCCCAATCTCCCTGCAAACCGTCTAAGCCAACATTTGGCATCTTCCTTGTACCTCACCTCAGCGGTCGGCCCTCAATTTTACCTCGCTTTACTAGGTTCCCGATGATAGTATTGAGTATGCATCTCGCCGTCACCAGATAATAGCTCACCTCTTTGTAGATTCTCAAGATGCTTCAGCGGCGAGTTCTAGCAGTGGTCCTTCTGTCGAAAACCTCCCAGAGTATAGTAGTATAATTTCCCCAGTTACCTATCTGACTTCTTCTGACCGGCACCCACAGTTACCACACCTCGAATTTTCTCCAGCCTCCACGATATTCGAGGGTCCGAAGACCCAAGAATCCTTTGACATATACATTCACCACGCCGCACGAGTCTCGCTTCAATGGCGACTTGAATTCGATGCTTATGGTTCCGCCGGACGACGCTGACGACCAGGGCCAGTATCGTGTCGCAGTGGTTTTAAATCTCAATCCTTTCGTTCCGATATCATATCGGACATCCGTACATCGGGTGGAAGGCGAGCATGAGTCGTTCATCGGGGACTTTGAGTGCGTAAACTCTATCTACCTGGTGCTCCTCCTCAACCAACCCAGGCTCTCCTTGAATCACCGCCGCGCTATCATAACGATTGGCGACATCACGACGCGCCTCTCCAATGTCCTATTCAATATAAATTCGTCTCATGTCCGTATTGCTTCTCCATATACCCTTCATAACGTTGACCTCGCTCCATAGCGACACTGGACGTGGCGATGGGACGAGATCGGCTTGCGATGGGACTGCCGAACGACGCTCGAAGACGGGTCGCCCATGTGCATTGTGAGTCCGATGCGCACAAGGAGTGCACGCCAGATTGACGCCCGGTCCAGTGCTACACAATCGCATCCACGGTCCAACTCGCCTCGTTCGTTCCCCCGCCGCTGGATGCCCCGCCGCCTTTGCCAGAAGCCGTGCTGACGGTGTTCCCCGACGGACACGAATGCTTCGACCATATCCTCATCTCTGCGTTGATCGTGCAGCGGAAGATGGGGTTAGAGTTTTAGTACACACGAATCACACAGTTTTCACTTACAATTTATAAATGTCCGCTACTGACGACCTCTGTCGCACCGCATACTATCCAAGAGACTTGTCCACAATGCTAGTCCACAGCAGGAATCAATTAAATAGTTGTATACATTATATGACTGTAGTCATCTGAATAATCTAGTCTATGTCTACAGCCCCAGACGAAACTTCAAATCAAGCCTTGACCAGCCCCAGGTCGCCCTTCTGCATATGCACATAGAACCCAGCCATCACCTCCGCTGTGTTGCAGCCGTACATCTCCGCGAGGGGCTTCCGGGCGTTAACCTTGAGGAGCACGTTCTTCGCGTCCTCGTCGTTGCCGGCAAGCGCCATAACCGATGAGACGCTCATGATTGGCGCGTCGGGTGACGTCAGCTCAGGGCCGAGGCGTTGCGAAACCTGAAGACGCCGCAGTAAGTATTCGATATAGAGAAGAAGCGATATTGGGTAGATAGAAGAGGCGACAAGAAATGCAACGCACATCGGTGTGCATCTGCGCGTCCGTCGGCGCGAAGACGTGCTGGCAGAAATCCATCGTGTCTTGCAGTTCAGACTCTGTCATTTTGGGGTCCGCATCCGCCGCACCCTGAATGATTGGTCGTAGGAAGTTGAATGCGCGGTCAAAGTTGTCCTCGTCAATGTCGGAGAACACGGGCGACTCCTGAGCTTTGATTTGTTTGTAGACACCGAGGACGACGAGCAGGAAGCGGGTGTACGACGTGCCGACCTTGGCGTCGTGGAAGCCTGCTGCCTCGCTCTCGCTGCATTGGCCCTTGATCGAGGCCGCTATTGAGCTGGCTGCCGAGAGCCCCCCGGTCAATGCGAGATGGACGCCGCTCGAAAAGACTGGAAAGCCCGGGTTAAACCAAAATAAACTTACCAAGCCGCACAAGCACTTACAAGGATCGATGAACGCAGCGGCATCTCCAACCATCCGGTAATTTGGGCCAGCGTACGCAGTAGCAGAATAGGAATAATCTGATCAAAAGCAGTCGGTCAAATGGTTCATAAGGACAAAGATAGAAGGCATGTACCTCCTGCCGACTTGATGTCCGAACAAAGCTGACCATCCGCGAGGAGACTGACGAGCCCTGGCGCCAGTTTGAGCTGTTCATGGTAGTGCGCAGTGAGTGAGTTGTTTGCAGGGTTCATGGCCCGCTTTTTGGCGATGCTCGACTCCTCCGTCATCACGACGCCGACAGAGACAGTCCCGTTGTGTAGAGGGATGAACCAGCACCATCCAGTCTCATCTGACAGTCAATGCATCAGTAGCTGCGACCCGGCTGGGGTTGGACGATGATGCGTACCAAGCATTGCTTCGAACCAAGGGGCATTATGGCGATCGGGTTGGCCAACAGGTGCGTACATCGAAGTGCCCTTCCAGTAACCCCAGCAAGCAACGTTTCGCAGCGATTTGTTAAAGTGTCTGTTCTTCAAGTATTTTGTGGACTGCGAAAGTATAATTATCCGACGCATACAGCTGCAGCGAGAAAGAAACGCACCATGATGCCGTTTTTGCCCGACGCATCGACAAGATAGTCGAAGCTGATGGTTCCCTCCATTCCCTCCTTCGTTTCGTAGTCGGCGGAGATAGGGGTCTTGTCTTCGAAGTTGAGACTTCTAACTTTCACACCCTCGCAGACGGTGACTCCGTTTCTTCCCGCGTGGCGAAGAAGGAGTTCGTCGAATTCAGACCGGATCTAAGCAGAACTCTCAGTGGCAGCGGGAGGGGCTAAGGAATTACTTACCACATTCCATGACCCATTATCAGGGCTAATTGCAATGAAGTCGGTATAACCTTCGCGTTTGTGCTGGTTGAGCTTCACCGCAGCACCGGGCTAGTATTTGTCAGACGATATTCATATTATCAGCATATAGCAAACCTTCTCAGCAAAACCATGGTTTTTGACCAATTCCTCCGCTTCAATGAATCGCAGGAAAGGGCGGCAAGAAGGGAGTAGTGATTCGCCGATGTGGTATCTGGAGAAGGCATAAGAGGCGAAACAAGATTCAAACTTGACCGCTACCTCGGAAATACGTCGCGTTCGAGAATCGTCACTTCAAAACCCTCTCTAGCAAGGACGGTAGCCGCGTATGAACCACCTTGTTCTTTTGTTGGCGGGCTAAATACGAGTTTTCTGAGTGGTTACTTACCAGGGCCAGCACCTATGACAACAATTTTGCTTTTGGCAGGCTGGAATGAACAGGCATGGGTAAGAATATTGGAAGACGTGCTTAATGCCTCACAATCATGTCGGGAGTTGAAGTAGATGGAGGGCCTTGAACGAGTTGAACAGGAATGTAGCAATTCTAGACGCGATTGAGAGCGGTCGGCTTTATACATCGTTAAAAAATAAAACACAGGTCAAAATCCGTGGGATAGTACCTAGATCTGATCGTCGTGTTTCCGCCGCTGTTCTTGTTTTGATGGTTTCAAAAGTACGCGAGGCCTCGATCTTTTTGTAGTATACAGAATCAAATGGCGCGGAATAGTCAAACACCTGGAAGTTGACTCGAGATAACTGCAGGCCGTTTGAAGTAGGTTTGTTTGACCAAGGAGGCAACCCAAAGACGAGTTGAAAACGAACCCAAATGACAGTGTCGCCGTGTGGGTTATAAACGTAGCCAGATCCGATTATGAGCGGTCGCAAGACATGCGGAGCATTGCTCATTGGAATCGACGACGGCCTGAAATGAGTCGCTTCGGTAAGACCAACTTTGTTTGAGTCGGAGTGCAAAAGTGTAGGTCACCATCACGATTTGATCACATCAGATCCTCCCACGTATCCGAATTACCCGATTTAGCCGATTTGCGCGTTTCAGAACAACTTGGCGCCCCACCTCGTCCCGCCCAGTCCAGATGAGCGGCTTCAACTATGCGAGTCTGTGTTCTTGTTTCATACCCAAAAGGTTGCACAGTCGTCGGAAATGGAGTTACTATTAGGAGGAAATACTCACATAGGGTCATTCATTTGATCCGTGCGAAAACAACGCGTGTGAATTCGGCCGAAAATCAGGTGCCCAATCATTGTCTATCATTGTTCAGCACCAATTCAGCACTTCGACTTCCTGGTACTTAAATTGATACTAGAAAATTTGGGAAGGGCTTCTGGGATTCATTAGAATTCGTTACCGACCCCGGTATTTGTAGTCCAAGTACATATAATTACCACCGAATCAACCGTGAACCCATTCGAGTGCCACCATCATGCATCAATGCCGAAGGGTCGCAACTTATCGCAAAAGCATGAGCTAACATGACTTGGCGAATCGTAAGGCACCAAACTTTTGATGCCATGTTGTTGTTGTTGACATTTGGAAATTCAGCGCTGAAAGCTGAGGCTAACCAGATACTTAGAAAATTGTACTTGTTTGTTGGAGAGAACTGGTGTAATGGGACCTCTTCAGAATTTAGACGATCCGACACGATTGTTGTAATGTCCCCATGTGTCCGGCTGCGTGAATGAGGACTCCGCCAAAGGGTAGGTAGAAAGTGGACCCGACTTTCATGCCAAGATTTTTGATGGTCACTACATAGCCGTCGATCGCTCACTGATACGCGTCACCAAAACGGAGGAAAACTGCAAGTCCAGGCGATGTTTCGAACTCCCCGTTTCTAAGCGGCGTAAAAGATATGAAAAGGGTGCATTCTTACACCTCTTCATCCCCTCTTTCATTTCGCCCTTCATGCACGCGCCCAATAAATCCATTTCCCTGCAAGGCTACGCTGATATCATTCGTTCCAGCAAGGTAAATATGCACAGAATGCTTTATGACGCAGCTAAAGTTCTCTGCAGCCCTCTGTGCAGGAGCCCAATTCATTTATTTCCACTGTTCAAGGATATGCGGATTTGATTCGGTTTACAAAGGTTGAAGCTGCGCTCCGAACAATCATGCTTGTTAGGCTAACATTTCGTTGTAGCCGGCCGCCACAATCATTATCTTTCTTCCTTTCGGTGAGGCGCTTTCGCACTCTTTGGGAGCATTCCTCATATATATGTGTAGGCCACACACTAGCCTTGGCCTCATATAACCACAATCTGCCACTCGCAGAGATCTTCCGGTTGGCAGGGTTTTTCCTCGCGTGGGCATTCAGCGGCCGGAGTTTGGCGTGCACTATCAATGACATTTGTGATCGCGACATCGATGGCCATGTCGGTAGGTGTGAATTTCTCCGAGAATTAACTGCAACTAACTTGTCCTTTAGCCCGGACAAAGACGAGGCCGCTTCCCAGTGGTCGGGTCAGTCTTCTGGGAGCCAGGGTATATCTTTTTGCACAAGTCTGTCTTTTCGTGGCTTTGTTTTGGCACATGAGCAACACGGTGTATGTCGTTGACCCATCGCATCTGGACTTCTGGCTGACCTCTCTTCATCTCAGCGTTCTGCAGGGTTTCATCAGTCTCGGCCTGTGCGGCGTCTATGAAATATCTGAACCCACCTAACGTTGCTTTGTCTCTAGGACCCTTTCATATCCATTGATGAAGCGCTTAATCAACCACCCACAGGCGTGGCTCGGCGTTGCTGTAATTCAACCTTGTACTGCATCATGCCTGATTCTCAAGGAACATCACAGGCAAATTATGGTGCGGTCCTTGCATGGGCGGTTCTGGGCAAAACCGGGCCCGACATCCGTGTTGTTTCTATTCTCATGGTTGGATTAATGGCGTACGTGTTATTGATCTCACTATATCGTTTCGTTTTTGTTGACTGTTTGCATTAGGTGGACAATGTGTTTCGGTCAGCAGCTCATTGGATTTGAGTGACCTCGCATTAATTTCATTCCCACTAGATACGATATATGCGCTGGAGGACCGTGCAGATGATTCCAAGCTCGGTGTTGGGTCATCGGCCATCACAGCGTTCGGATATATGCACAAGTTCCTTTGGAGCTGCGCAATCGTCTTTGTCACTTGTTTGACCACCGTTGGTGTCTTAAACCATCAAGGACCCGTCTTCTTTATCGTCTCAGTCGGATTGACTGCGTTATCGGCCTTCTCGTACCTACTCCGTCTGGACTTGAATAAGCCAGAGACTTATGCCAGTAAGTGTCTTGGCGATGCTTCTTGAACGGCGGCTTATCCAGATACCAGACTCCCTCCCACTTGGTGCTCGAGTCAGCTTCCTCGTCCTCGGGGGCTTGGTCGGGGACTGTGTGGTTTCCAGAGTTGTTGTGTGATTGCATCTTCCCCTGGCGGTGTCGTGCAGCTGCTTAGATTATAGAGAATAGTATAGTGTATATACGCTTGCTCCTACCCAACAACTACTAGATCGTAATTATTGGTTTCATCGACTAGATTGTAGCATCAAAATCTAACACCAGAGCTGTGGATGTGCGATTTTAGTATGAACTGGAGCAATACTGATAACTGTTGATTCATTTCTTGAATGTTCAACACAACATGAGTAACGCGCGCCCGTACGGAGTGCGAAATAAAGCTCAACCGTCAACGGACTACATACATGTAAATGAGGAAATCTCTGACTTCCCTGTTGAAAATCTGTGGCTCCTTCCCGGCACCGTCACGGTTTCAATCTCACCAAAAAGGACACTGGCGCTTCCCAGATGTATTGCTGGTCTAATAAAACGCATTAGATATGGACTTCGTTTTCGGCGCTTGAAATCGGACTCGCTGCGTTCGACGAAAAAGCATGGGATCATCTTGTGTTGGCCGCAACCAAAGTGACTGAATCTGTCATTGTGCAAGTATGAATTCGACGTGGGGCAGATTCTCCTCAAGTCGCTGGTTCATGTCACACGCAACTCAAATACACATCTAACATCATTAACGCTGTGATACCGGGAAAAGGCGGTGGTTTAGCCGTAATTCAACCGTGGGAATATCTTTTTTTTTTGCATCAATTTCGCAGATCCAGTGCGTCTTGCACGGACCTCCCGGGAATGTCGGAAAAATCCTAGCCAGCATGCAACGGCATGTTCTGGCATGGGTGGCTTTAATCTGCTTCGAACGCAGGGCGGAGAGAGTTTGAGGCAGTTTAAAGCCCTTCGAATTCATCATGTAAGTTCCAACCCGTTTCATGCCGTCTCAAGCTATGCATTTCAGAGAAAGAATACTTGAGGATTGTCGCGCTGGCGAGCTTCCTGCTCGAGTTTGGAGTGAGAAATGCGGTAGTATTCGCGGTTGTGTGGCGAGGAATAACATTGGCAGGAGAGACGAAGATGGAGCGAGTGGAGCGGTGCGGAGTAAAGTTACATCATCGATGTGGGGCTGCCTATATCAACCACCACTCGGTGGTGCTGCAGCCCAACCTCTCTTCTTTCCTTCCCTCCACCACCGCCAACCACTTCCCGCCATTTTGAGTTGTCTCTGTGCACAGGTATCGCCTGGCCTTGTCCGAGCTGGTACGTACCACTATATGTCCGTGCCCAATGGCAAATCCATTGCCGACGCACTCGGAGAAGGAGCTCTTAGCGTAAACCTCGGTGTGTTTCCTATAGGTCTCGCGTCTCACTGAACTAGATTCCTTCAGTACCATTGGCGTCTTGTGAATTCTCTCGTGCGTGCCCTTCCATCGATTCTGAATCGAAGCTGACTCAGATTTACCTCCAGATCCCCGACATGTTACTTTACACGCCTCACAAACTCCCCTCCTCAATACATCCCTTCTCCCCCATACTATACACGTTGTATCTTAGTCTCATGATACAAGTATTTTGAAGCCGTCTTTTCGTGGTGCGAAATTGGAGGTACTGATCTAGTAGAGGTGGCAAATTGTTCGCCGTCGTTGAGGGTGGGTTTGAGAAGCAGAAAAGTGGTTCAAAGGTCCAGAAGGGTCGTTGAACCATGAGACACCTTGGAACTGACAGGGTGGCCTCAAACTGCTTGGTTGATTCTGAACTGTGTGTTCGAAGCCAGCCTGAGGCATCAGACATTTGAACGGCTTTGAACTGATTCAACGCCGATCAATTCCGAATGGGATTTTTCCGACAAAGGGGAAGGTCGGCATGTTGTCCCATTTTCTGAACAAACGGTAGTGCCGAACGGCGCATCCGGCGGACGGTGACTGCAGAGGCCGTTGCAGAGCACTTGAAGCGGCCTCTGCATTAATATATTGTCGGCCATTGACACTAAACTTGAAGTTCTAGAAAAATGAACTCAGTGTTCTTTTTATTAAAGATGCAGCGGATGTACGATGCAAGTCCTTTGAATAAGCTTCAGGTATTTTTGGAGCAGCGCAGCTTGCACGAGATGCGTACAGTTCTCAATATGATTTGGGCTGTTTATGCCGCGGTTCTTGCGCGGTTCACAGATTGAGCGCAACCCCTTAGTATCGGTTGCACTGCGAGTCTTGAAATATAATTGTGGTGCTCTTCTTGACAACGAACCGCATCAAGACCTTAAGCTTTGACGTCACTTTCTTGTCCCGTTTCTCCATCAATTTGTACATAGCCCTTTGTTACTATGAGTATCTCCCGGATAAATTTAAGCTTCCCTCAAGCCATCAAGTACCCCGAGCACGATCTGCACTCTCTTCGGGTCGTCGATTGGCGCAAGTTCACCGGTCTCGGCCATTTCGGACGCAGAGCTGGATGCGCTGGCTGAGAAACCATTCAACGGAAGAACGATCAAGAACCTCGTCCGCACGGCGCATTGACAGGGCTAGCGCTATCTTCCTGAGTCCCTTCAATATGCTTTAAGAAGTAGTGACATTACTGACAATAGTGACGAGCCAATGTCGAAGGTGCACGTCGACACCGCAGTACATAAGGCCGCAAGAAAAGTTCTTGGGCGAGTTGCAACGGCCTGAGATTCAGTTCAGCGTCCACCAGGCTCGCATGTTGAACGCTCCTGTTGCTGTTATTCTCAACCTGTAAAATAACCCGCTGTTTGCGGGTAGGATGGGAGTACTGATGCCCTCTGTTAAAATGCTTCGGCTTGGAAACGAGCCAAGTTGCACTGATTTTCCTCACTCTACCGCTCAATATTCACATGAATCGCTTTGATGTTGCTGGTAAAAGTTCACCAGAGGCAAACTTAAACTTTGGCTTCTTCAAAATTGATTTGAAAAGATGCCTGAGAAGTGTTGGGTTGTCCTTCGGTCGGCGGGCAGGTTATGCTAACATCTTTCTTGTCGGTAAAAACGGGAGTTGGTTTCGGAGGATGACCATTGTTTGCGAGTGTGCATGAACGTTGAGTGTGAAGTTTTGGACCTCAAATGTCGAATGAAATGACCATTGTCTGGCGACTGATAACGAACCACAAAGTACACCATTTTTTCAGGATTGCGGTTCAAAGACACCACTCAGTACAGGATGTGGGGGGCAAAGGCCAGGGCACCTGGATTCCCAGCGTCTCCGACACATGTTCATGAAAGGTCATAATGGATGTTTGGACACAAAGGAAACAAAGGTGAGAATTGCTTTATTTCCTTTGTGTCCAAACAGTCCATTACAGCTGCAGACCACATGCCTCGGAGTCTAGGTGTCCTGGATTCTGCCCCCAGTGTGTCTGAAAAAGAGTAAACCGTCTCATGACGTGCCCGCTCAACTGTGTGTGCATTCCCTGTTCTATGTTACATGTCTGTCTTGTATCTATCAACGTCTCTAACGAACAGTAAAATCGCGGCAGCAAACGACACAATTCCCTGTTCACAACATCAGAGTGGTTGTGAACCACAGACAAATGGCGCACAGCTTGGACATAGAAAACCGTCTGCGGCACGGACGCGATAGTTCTACAATAGCTGATCAGTAGGTTGAACTGTGGATGACGAAGCAGAGGACACCGACGCCGAAAGAATGCTGCCCATTACAAGCGGTGAAAAGAGCAGTCCAAGCCCAAAGACCATCTCTATCATGCCCAAGGCCTCGCCTGGAACAACGTCACGTCACATTACATGAAGAAACATTGGTTACGGATGTTCAACGTCAAATACCTTGCTTGAGCGGCTCGACAGACGCTGCGACCAAACTGCGCACGGCGGGCGCGTATGCGGGACCGCAGCCGATGAAGATCACAGCTGTCCAATCGCGAACAAATCAGTTAAAGGTTTTGTAAAAACATTAAAGGGTAAAAGTAGAACGGCAGCCGCACCTGCGAACTGTGTCGCGCGGGTGGTCGTGAATCCGAAGGTGAGGTACGCGGCGATCTCAATGGCCCATGAAGCCACGGCGATGTGCACGTCGAGTCTGTCTGTCGTCTGTTCGACCTCGCCTTCCGTTTGGTGCGGAGCTCGGATGTATAGAGGGCGCAGGACGCGCACAAGCATGGGAATGGCGACGGTGAGTACCAACATGCTGGTCCCGCTCAGTACTGTTAGCGTGTAACCTGTCTAGAGCGGGTGGATATCAGTTTATGGCCGCCAGTGTAATGAAAGACGTACTTCGGCGGGCGTGTAGTGGTACAGCGACGTTATGATTGTCACGAGCGCGGCTGCAGCATATCCGCCGCCGACACCCACCAGGAACATATTCGCTGCACAAATGAGCAGCCGCCAGTTCCGACGTCCCGTCCGCGGATCGCGGACTGGCTTGAGATGTCTCAGCGGCTCGAGGACGCCGGGTAGGTGACAGAAGATGCGCCAGCGCCCCAGATGGGCTTCATTGGTCTGGCGCGCCGCGCGTTCTATCCGAAGCTCTTCCCGTTTTGCTTCGGGAAATGATTCCGGAAGAACAAGCCACACGTATAGCAGCGCGATCAACCAGAGAACACCTGCAACGAAATACACGACGAGATTGTTTCCAACACGAGTCGTGATGGTACCACCGGCGCTGAACGAGAGAACACTCCCTTAATGTCGTCAGCGGGTGGAGATTGTTCGGGGATGTGGCATACCAAAAGCTGACCACCCTGCGAGGGAACTCAGGGCGGACGTTCTGGATGATTTTAGCTGGAAGAATGAATATGACAAGAATTTTGCTAACCTGTTGTTCTCAGGGACGAGGTCAACCAAATATACATTGGTTATGAAACCAATGAGCGTCACCTGGGAAAAGGACGCAGAAACCAACCACAGGAGAAGTAAAGGAAACTCCAGCGACGAAGCTACAACAGTAGAACATAGAAGTGCTGCATCTGCACAAAGGCCGACACCCAAGAGCGTTACCATGGCTGTTCGCCGACCCAAGCGTGCCGCCAGGAAGCCAAGCGCCGCGTATCCACACAGCGCTGAACCATCGAAAACAAGATGAGATTAGTTCAAATTATCTTGGATGAGGTCTGACGAGGAGAACGCACATCCTATGCCGTCCATCAGCGCCACCATCGCGATAAAAGCGGCGTAATTCTCTTCGATGGCAGACAGAGAGCACAGCTGGTCGGGCATACGGCCGTTCGGCGGGATGCGTGTGGGGTCATGCGCGAGGTAGTATTGTCTGCAAATAAACTGTTGTATGATGAAGAAGGTAGTGGTGGTCGGGAGGAGAGTTGCGACACGGCAGATGAGTGCGACGGGTACAACCAGCGTTGGACCGGAGTAGCGTGAGAGCCATCGACTACGTGCATGTCTCGGAGAAAGGGAGTGAGACTCAAGGAGGGGAGCACGCTCATCTTCCAGTGCGGCCGACATCCGGAGAGTATGAGCTTGGTCGTAGACAAGCTAGTGGCCGCATCGGAGCGCCTACGCCGCAGCCGCTGATCACGGCGAGGAAGTGATCTAGTAGTGATCTCCACTGCCGCCAGTGACGACATGGATTCTTCGTCCCACGCAAGGTCCCACGCACAAAATAAGCATCGAACGACGAAAGAGGTCCGTTAGAGTTGTTGAGGAAGAATAGGATCCAGCGCTAAAAGAACATAGACACAAGAACTCGCCTGCGTTCTCTTGGAACTCGGCCGGGGATAAGACTACTTGGTATGTTCAGTCAACTTTCAGGCGGGCTGATGTTACTATTCAACTTAGCAGGTACTTATTTGGTCCTGACTTCGCATTTTAAAAATTGAGTAGGTGTCGGAACCATCGAGGTCCGACAAGACGCGGTGCCCCACAGTGATAGTCGGCCGGCGGGGAGTCGTGGCTCAGATCAAATCAAGGTCCGCTCCTCGTTCGTGATTGATTGCATCATTGATCCCATCAACTCAACTTTCAACAGCTTTTTCACTACAAGTACACTGTACAGTAAAAAAGCTGCTGCCTGCTACTGCAGTGCTGCGCCGTAGTGCTTCCGGAAAGGCTTTTCCGTTTTCAAGCAGAATCCAGCTGAGAGGTCTCTTCCGGGATTATTACTGCCATCGACGTTCTGCTGTTCGGGATTCGCGAAACATCGGAAATAAACAGCGAGACGCTCCGTTGTAGCACATCCATAATCCCGATTCTACTGTGTCAAAACCAAACATGCCTTTTTATATGTCAACGAGGAATCAGAGATGCCCTCCGGTGCGTCCCGTACGGCACCGGGAGCATCCTAGGCCTCTCTGCAATTCAGTTTATTCACCTTGGCTCTCGGTAGCAGCGCCTTTCAAACAAAATTGCGTCAACTCCGTCAAGGCTATTGATTGTGGGCTCAGACAGCTTGAAGACTCCCAAATCTACTTGGAGCAGGTGTAAAAGTGCCAGGCAAGTCGCGCTGATTCACAAGGTTAAATATCCACCATACCACTTAGGAACAGCAATGGGACCGTCAATGTTGAGGCCCTAACGAGCTCTGAAGAGCTTCAGGCTGCATCAGGATTTCCAACTTTGCGTGAAGAATCTTTTAGGATCACGGACCTCTTTCGCGGTTTGCCGAGCGCCGCCCCATATGGCAGGCTGCTTTCCGCAACCCGCGACCCCTCAGCCTATATGCGCTCAGCCAAGTGTTACTCAAAATCTTGTTCACGACCACTTAATTCGAATACCCGGGCAAAAAACTTGTGCTCACTCCTGCTTGTCGACTCATGTACGCTCTCAGCTGCTCTGCTAAAATTCGATATCAATTAGTCGTGGGAAACATGCCATCCGAAACCGGTTTGTGGGTCCGCGCTGCAGCCTGCGTTCGACGTCCACAAATGCACCTCTACAACTTGACTCTCAAGCGCGCCGATGCTTCCCTCCAAGCAGTAGTGGGGAGTTTCTCGGGTGCCCGGCAGTCGGAGATACTCGTCTCTCGTGGGCGGACCCTTGAACTCCTCCATGTTAATGCGCAGACTGGGAAGCTGTCGCGTGTCGTTTCGGCCGACGTATTCGCGTCGATTAGAACGCTTGAAAAGGTTCGGCTACCTGGGAATACCAAGGGTCAGTACGATAGTTCTTGTTTTCCACCGCTACTGGAATAGCTACAGATTGTGTAGCGGTGGGCTCTGATTCCGGATGCTTGGTGGTCTTGGAATTTTCAAAGACCACAGGTAGTTTCATCAGGCCCCACCAGGAAACCTTCGGAAAGTCAGGAGCACGTCGCATTGTACCGGGCCAGTTCCTAGCGGCAGATCCGAAAGGCCGTAGCATCCTCATCGCGGCAATTGAAAGCTCGAAACTGGTGTATACGCTCAGCCGAGATGCGACTACCAATATCACTATATCCTCACCCTTAGAAGCCAACAGTCCCGGAACTATCATGCATGATGTAGTTGGCTTGGATGTTGGATTTGATAACCCAATGTTTGCGGTTTTGGAGGTCAGCTACAGAGACAGCGACTGCAATCCAACCGGAAATGCGGCCAAGAACGCGATGAAGGTGCTGATCTGTTTATCTCCTCGACCACTCTACTGAAAAATACAGATGTTGACCTTCTACGAGCTCGACCTAGGGCTGAATCACGTTGTACGCAAGTGGAGTGGGTGTACGCATCGGAGTGCAAATCTTTTGGTTCGAGTTCCTGGGGGCACTGGCCCGTCGGGTGTCCTCGTTTGTTGCGAAGACCATATAATCTACCAACACATGAGCACCGTCTCGCACCGCGTCCCGATTCCTCGCTGCACCCAGTCTAGTGACCGCGGTCTACTCATCGTGGCAGCTGCTACACACGAGATGAAGTAAGTACCCATATCTCCTCGCTTTCAATGTTTGTTAACATCAACGAAAGGAAGGGTTTTTCATCTTGCTGCAAAGTGAATTCGGGGATCTCTATAAAGTTACCTTGGACCACTCTGACGGCATCGTCCATGCGCTCAAAATCAAGTATTTCGACACAATTCCCGTCTCTTCCAGCATCTGTATCCTCAAAACAGGGTTTCTTTTTGCTGCCTCTGAGTTTGGCAACCAGTTAACTTATCAATTTATTCCGCTTGATATTGTCGTTGACTGAGCCGGCAGGTGCCTATACCATTTCCAATCCCTGGCTGAAGATGACGAGGAAACCGAACACTCGTCCATCAAGTATCTTTCTCTCTGTACGGCTGATAAAGAGCCTTTCCCACGAGTGCTTTTTCGCCCGCGGTCCCTCCGAAACCTGATGGTAGCGGACGAAATCGTTGCACTTAACCCTATCATACAGACCAAAATTCTCAACTCCGCAACGCCCAACAAATCACTAGAGATACTCGCGGCCTGCGGCCGAGGCTCGCGGAGTACGCTCCGCGTTTTACAACATGGGCTCGCTGTGGACAACATTATTAAGTGCGATCTGCCATCCTCTCCCAATGGTCTCTGGGCCACAAAGCGCCTTGAAATTGGTATGCATTTTCGTTGGTGATTTTCAACCGCAAATGATTCATTAGACTATGGGTTTATTTTCACACAGATGAGAATGATGTCTTTATTATATTTTCGTTTACCAACGCTACCTTGGTGTTTTCCATTGGGGAAGTGCTGGTAGAGGTTCACGACTCTGGATTTCTGTCGTCCGTCAATACTTTGGCGGTGCAACAACTCGGTGCAGATTCTCTTGTGCAAGTTCATTCTGGTGGCATCCGCCACATACTCGCCACTGCAGAGGTTCGCGAATGGGTTGTTCCGCCTGGCACGAATATTGCGATTGCAGCGACCAACAAACGGCAGATCGTGATTGCGTTGAGTTCTGCCGAGATTGTCTATTTTGAACTGGATCTAGACGGCCAACTTAACGAATACCAGGAGCACAAGGCGACGGGAACTAGGATTTTAACCGTGGGACTAGCCGAAGTGCCTGAGGGCCGACAGAGAACTCCATATCTGGTTCGGCGAAGCATAATTCACGCTAGAGTGTTGCTAATAAATTGCAGGCCGTCGGTTGCGAGGATCAAACTGTCCGCATTTTTTCCTTGGACCCGGAGCAGACCCTCGCAAACCTCAGTATACAAGCACTGATCTCCCCGCCCTCGTCTATTTGCATCATCGAGGTCCCCGGGACCACCGAAAGTGTTCACCATGTTCACATAGGCCTACAGAATGGTGTTCTGCTTCGGACGGTCCTGGACGCTCGCACTGGGCAGCTCGGCGATAGTCTATCTCGGTTCGTCCTGAATACTTTCCTTTGAGAAACCTTTTGCTGATGATCCTGTAGTTTTGTGGGTTCCCGCTCCGTCCAGCTTTCATATGTCAAAGTCTGGGGGGCGGCAGCCATGTTGATACTTTCTTCTAGAGCTTGGATCAGCCGCACCGAAAACAACCAGACACATTTCACGCCTTTATTATGTGACGAGCTTCGACATGGGTGTAGCTTTTCGCACGCCATATCCTCGGAAGGCTTTGCAGGAGTTTTTGGGAACGAATTTAGGTATAGAATTTTCCGATCATTATGTTGAAGTGTCTACGTGGTGACACACCAAAAAATCCCAGGATTTTCCACCTATCGAAGGTGAAAGAAGAGTTGCATCAGCGATCCATACCTTTGACGCACACACCCCGCCGAATGGCCGTCCACCCCAAAAATGGCTATGTTTATCTTGCTGAAGGGGATCACCGTGTTGAGAGTGATATGTTGGTCGAAGGCGAACGGGTATTAGAAATTTCGTTTCTTCTCGTCTGGCAGCTCACTTTTCGTAGAAACCCCACGAAGAGTCCAGCAGACCATACGACGGTGACCAACAAATGTTCAACCGTCCAAGCGCGTCCGCTGGGTCATGGTCATCATGCATTCGCATCGTGGATCCGGTGAAGGTATGCAGACATTAGGAAGTCATTGGTTTGCCACGCAACTCAGACAAAATGATCTAGGAAAAAACTGTGGCTGTTGTCGTGCTCCCAAAAAATGAAGCCGCATTTTGCATCGCCATAGTACCTTTTGCTGTTCTCGATGGAGAGCTCCTGGTCGTCGTTGGAACTGCGACTGGCGTGGTCGTGGAACCACGCTCTTGCACTTCCGGATATATCAGGACCTACAGGTTGACGGACAGCGGTGATCTTGAGTTGTACCATTTGGTTGGTTCGACTTCCTTGGGAGTGAAAAACTTGACTTTCTCTCTCTCTTTTTTATAGACTGAAGTTGGGGATGTTCCCTTGGCAATTTGTGCATTCCAAGGAAGATTGTTGGCAGGTATCGGGAAGGCTTTGAGGATATACGATCTCGGGAAACAGAAGCTCTTACGCAAGGCAGAAAAGAGCGTATGTACCTCGACTCATATTCTCGCTACATTCTCACACACTCGCAGTCATTCGCCTTCACGATCGTGACACTGGACACGCAGGGATCTCGTATCATTGTAGGAGACATGCAAGACTCTCTGACTTTTATTGTATACAACCCAGCGGAGCAGCGATTGGTTGTTGTTGCAGATGACACTCAGCCCCGGTGGACGACATGCTCCACCATGGTGGACTACAACACCATCGCTGGGGGCGATCGTTTCGGCAATGTCTTTGTCAATCGTCTCGACTCTATAATCTCGGATCGAGTAGACAAGGACGTCGCAGGTTCAAATGTCCTGCGTGAGAAGGGCCAGCTAAATGGGGCTCCACACAAAACCCAGATGGTCGCGCACTTTCATGTCGGGGACCTGATAACTTCCATGCACAAAGTTTCCCTTGTTTCAGGGTCACGAGAGGTGATACTTTACACGGGACTCCATGGCACCATCGGGCTTTTGGTACCGCTTGCGTCACAAGCGGATATCGATTTTTTCTCTAGTTTGGAGCAGCACATGCGAAAAGAGACAACTAGTTTGGTGGGCCGCGATCATCTCAGTTGGCGCGGTTATTATGCCCCAGTCAAGGCAGTTGTCGATGGCGATCTTTGTGAACTATTTTCCAACTTACCTAGGGAAACACAAAGGCTTATATCGGTAGACCTGAATCGTACTGCCGAAGAGGTTGCCAAAAAAGTTGAGCAACTGCGCATCCTGTCTAGTGGCTTCTAGTTTGAGCGTACTACTACTTGTAACTTGACATTCCTTCCAGGTCCTACGATTGATTGAACTCACATGTTGGACTTGTTCAAGTCTTTCTCGGTAAGGTGATGAAAATACGAGTAAGGACAGGATACATACAACACATACGCTGCACAGGTAGCAAAAAGAAGGATACTCACTGCGCGTCAGACCATCCAGAAAGGCGCTGGGAATTCGAATATAGTAGATAAACGGATGGGAAGATCTATGGTTGAAACAATTTTCGAGCTCGGCCTGCCATCAGGTATCACCTGGGAAGGGCCGTCGGTGTGTCAGTCATGCTGGCGCTGTCTGACTTCTCCATGGGCCGGTCCGTGTCGTGCGAGTGCTCGGGGGCTTCAAGCGGTAATCCGCTCTCTGTCTCATCTGTCCGTCCCAGAAGCTTCCGCCTAATTCGGGAAATGTCAGGGAATTTTACCAAAATAAATAATTGGGGAACACACATCCAGAAGGGCATCATTCCGCCGGGGGGAATGACCCACTCTTCAGACATCTCAGAGTTGGGGGGAACGATGCGTCCACCCGTGACGCGAGTGATAATCCAAGGAATACCGTTCAACAACAGGAACGACAAGATCCCGGCGATGACACCGTATGCAATGCTGCGTAAGTTCGATGATTAGAGGCGGTAAGTCGAAAAGCGGCAATTGGAAGAGACGTACTTGTATGTAAGCGGGATAATGATGATGGTGAGGAAGGCGGGGACAGCGTCTCCAATGTAGTCCCAGTTAATGTCACGCACGCTGGTTGATTTCAAATCAGCTGCTGAATTTTGCGTTTTGTATGTGAAGCTACGTACTTGCGCATCATGAGGGATCCGACGATGATGAGAGCTCCACCCGTAGCCCAGGACGGAATGGACGCAAATATGGGGGCGAAGAACACCGAAATGAAGAAGCACAACCCCGTGATCATAGCGGTGATTCCGGTCTTTCCGCCCTCTGAACCGTACATCAGAGCCAGAATAGAACAAATATGAGGAATACGCACCGCTAATACCAGTTGCGCTCTCAATAAAGGCCGTTACAGGGCTAGAGCCCATCAAAGCACCCATGCTGATGGAGAACGCGTCTATTATATACGCCAGTGTCGATCCCTGAAGTTCAGTTTAGTCCAACATAGAAGAAGAAGAGATGGAAAAGCACCTCGAAGTCAAGCGTCACGGGATCCTATTATCTTCTTGTCAGGATCAAGGATCGGCCCAGTACGCAGAGATACTTACCCGTAGGCCCGCGAACTTCGCCATAGAGTACAATGTGCCGGTGGTATCTGCATGGAATCGTAAAGGCAAACGCGAAACCGCCTATTTTGAACATACCGAGAATATCGACGTAAAGGAAGGTCTGGCGAGGAGTGAGGTATAGAAGACGTGAGATGCGGAAATAAGAGACGCACGACGAGCGCATACCAGACTTTTCCTTTCCTGGCCACATCAAGATTTGCGTCACTGTCCGATCACTTGAACTTGCAGACCTCGCTTACCCGTAATGATACTAAATTTCAAGAGGCCATTGATTAAACAAATAGGGTCGGGCACGCGCATATACAACGTACATCGATCACGTTTCCAACCTTTTCGAGCCGATGGAAGGTCACGACCTGTTTGAAGTAGTTGAACATTGCATCGCCGGCCTCCGTGTGGGGAAAGAATGTGACGGCCGTAGGGCGTGGCCACGAGACGATGGACGTGAGGAAGATACCAATCAAGATAGCACCACGGACACGGTAGAGCATGAGCAGAACAGTCAATATCCTGAGGGTGGAAATGAGAAGGGAAAATTTTGATTACGAGCATGCGTACCCTCCGAGGAATATTCCGAGCCACATTGTGGGGCTTCGCAACACGCCGTGCAAGCAGTAATTGGGAAGATCTGATGAATGGTTTCGTTGAGAAGATGTCGCTTGCAATAGTGAAATTCGAACCAGGGTTCATGCTTTCCGGAAGGCACCCGCCGAGGCCCACGAAATTCACCGTGTCGCCTGGAGAACGTTTTGTTATAAAGGTTTCTATTGAGGGAAATTAGGTCTCACCTCCGATCACACCAAGACCACCGGAAGCTGTCGCCCTGCATCAAGAAGAAAAATGATAATTTCGAGCATATGAACTCACAGAGACCAATGAACCTGGCGCAATGTTTAATTTCGATTATTTGAAGAAGGAAGAAGTACTCACGCTATGAACAGCCCGATGCCCGCGCCTACAGCAAGGACCTGGCCGGTGTGATTACATAAATATGGATAACGCAGCGTTGCCGATGAGAGACCTACCAGCGATTGGGGCATGATGCGGACAAGCCATTGCCGGAGCCCGAGCAGCGAAAGAATGACGAAAATCCACCTTTTTGCTGTGTAAGTCGGGTCAAGCCAGAACAAAAGTAAATTGTACGCACCCTTCCAGGAACACGGCGCTCAGCGCCTCGCGGTAGGAAATGATACCGGATCCCCGGAAACCGACAACAGAATACGCAAACTAGGACAAGATCAAAGAGAACGTCGTGATAATCAAGGAATGGACCTACATAAGCATTGAGACCGAGACCGGGGGCCATGCCGATAGGAAGATTCGCGAAGAGGCCCATGAGGAACGACGAGAGGGCAGCGATCGCAGCGGTGGACACGATAAGGTCGTTCCGCACGTCGTTCACACAAGCGTCGTAAACCGCATTGGCGCCTGGAGCACAGAAGACATCGGGACATACGCAGGTCCCTCCCGAATCTGATAGAATAGAAGCATTGACCGAGATCTAGTTGTTATGAGAACATTGTATGCCTCTCATGGGGGAGGCACGTACAATGTATGCCATGCTTGCCTGTTGGAAATGTTAGACTTCATCCCACAGGCAAAGGATAATGTGTACGAAGGTAGTAACACCAGCACGGAGCTCCGTGGTGAATCTAGAGCAGAAAATGGGACGAGTGGCCGCGACCATCGAATAGGACGCACCTGGAACCAATGCGCTCTTTCGAATGTCCGCTGCCCTCTAACCTGAACCACCGACCAGCGAACGAGTCTGCGGCCTAAGAGACGTGAGCGGGGCGAAGAGACGAAAGACCAGGACGGACATGGGCATTGAGGAGATCAATGAAATGGACCATGTCTGCGGGAGCGAGAGGCGAAAAAGCATAGCGCAGTCTGCTACTTATCTATTTACGTTTTCCGCAATCGTGCGATCAAGGGCTCTCGATTGGTCCGCATGGAAATGTCTTGGCTCCAACAAATCCAAATCTGACGCGTTTCCGGAATAAGTATCTTCAGAGATCTTCATCACCTTCTTTAACAAGAACCCAACAAGAACCTCAGAAAAGAACATATGTGCTCATTGCTGAACCTATTGAATTGGGTTATGGACTCGGCACAGCAACAGCTTATAAGGATAGCTCCTCGATTGATCACTTTGGACCTCGGTTTTCGTTACAAACGGTGCGAAAAACAAGCTTGTACAATTTAGTACCTCGGTGTGTACAGTGCCAGACAATGCCACTGGAGAGAATTGCTAGTCGCATGGTAGCACGACCGCCTGACCAATAGTGCTTTTTGAACCTCCGTGATGAGGTATCATAAGTGTATGGGGGAAGTTTGATGCACGAGTGTCCACTGTAGCGTCGAATATAGTGTCGAATGCGTCGAATATTTCCTAGTCAGGACCTATCAAACATCTTATTTCAAGGAGATTTTATATCTACGAGTGGTTCCAGTTGGTTGCGAGACGTGTCGGTGGCCATGGTATTGCCATGGATAAGACCATGGTCTTGCATAGTTTGAGACCAGCCACGAACGGAAAAAGACGGAAAAGTAAGCGGATGTAGCACATGGTACATGGTGGAGAAAAAAGAGAACCGATGCCAAAAGCGGAGTGGTACAGCCCCTTTTGGGGAAACCTTCCCGACGGGCCGACGGAATGGACCGAGGCGTTTCTGTTCCTTGACACATTCACCGAATGACCGTGCTGCAAGGAAAACTAGCCCTAATCACTGGCTGCTCGTAAGTATGAGCTGCTGGAAGGACGCTGAACTCACGCCCGGCCAGCGGTGGCATCGGACAAGCGACTGCCCTCGCTTTGGCTATCCGGGGCTGCTCTATTGCCGTCCATTATCACTCAGCCCCTGACGTTGCTGACGACCTCGTCGCGGAGATTGCAAAACTCCAGGGCGTTCGGGCCCGTGCTTTCCAAGCCGATCTCGCGGACTATGATAGCGTGCGCACGCTGCACGCCGCCGTCGTCGAGACCCTGGGCCACCCGGACATCCTGTTCAACAACGCAGGCACCACAGGCACTGTCATTGGCAAGCGTGGGGACATTGAGAGCGTCACCCTCGACGACTTCGAGTTGACATGGAAAATCAATACGGGTTCAAGTTTTCTTGTGGGTCTAGTCTCTTTTAAACACGCTTTCTTACCCCTCTCTTAGCTCACTCAACTATGTGTCCCGCACATGGTTGCGCAGAAATATGGGCGTGTAGTGTTTTGTTACAGGTACCGGTAATCTAGACTTGGCCCGACGCCGCTCATCGCCTAGTGAACAGTGTGGCTGCTGGTGTGTACTCAGCGACGTTTTCCATCCTTCAGTTGAGCATGTTCAGGTATCGGCGGCGTAATTGGGCCCCACTACGCCTCTTCGAAATCGGCCCTCCACGGGCTCGTCCACTGGCTTGCCGTGCGGTACGCCAAAGACGGGGTTGTGTGTCCTCTTCCTCTCCGCTTCGCTCAGCCCATTAATTGCAAACATACGAGACTTGCAACGCCGTCGCTCCAGCCCTTATCGAAGGTTGGTTGGCTGGCTGCTGAATGCTGTTGACGTATTCACTCACTTGTGTGTGATCCGCCCTCACCACCAGACACGAAGATGATGGCCAACCCGAGCGACGAAATCAAGGTGCGTCTGAGTTCAGTGGGGGTGACCTCCATGCTATGTATTCAATACTTGATACTCGATACTTACTCCCCGCAGAGCATGATCCCCATTGGTCGCCTCGGAAAGCCGCACGAAGTCGCGAGTGTCGTCGAGACGCTGGTCACGAATGCATACCTTTCAAACAAGGTGAGTGCGCAGTAATTCAATGCGTGTTCCTGTTCTTGGCTAACAACGGGTAGATCATCGTTGTTGACGGTGGGCTGACGCCCAGCGCGTTCTGAAAGGAGCGTTACGGCCAGAAGGCGGGCAGCAATGGGAAGGAATGGAATATGTACGTCCGAGATACACGAATGTAGATTTATAATGAACATCCCTTGCTGTGTCGGTTTTTGTATTCTCACTGTGCTGGATTGATCTCCCAAGTAGACACGTCGTATGAGAAGAAATCAGGAGGTTGAGAGAAGGAGTAGATATAACCGTATTTCCTTAAGCTTATCGCTGAAATTGCACTTTTTGAGAGAGTGCCGCAAATCAGAGATGCGCCTTTTCGGGGAGTAGGGGACCTTTAATTTACTGGCTCTCATTTTCCTGATCTTAAATCTTCAAGAATCCTTTCATCTCCGTATAATCCTTAGCTAGCAACGGTTCTTTTGTACTTCGGAACTTGCAAAGTGTTACATCACCGAGAATACAACCGTGGGAATAATGCCGTCTTCTCAACCATGCTCGGCAAAAGAGAAAAGCACTGTTCAGAATATGTTCCATGGCCGTAGATACGGAGAAAATCACTTGCGATAGACAAGATCTCGATGTAACACGAGAATATGACCAAGAAAGCTGCTCATAATCCAAGCAATAAAAGAAATCGGCCCAGATCCTACAATGTACTGCAAATTTCCCAGCTCAAACATACTAGGTCCACCTCTACGAGGGCGTACTTTCCCCTTCGACCTATCAGGTAATTCAACAAGCTGTAAGTATAATCATCTATTTCTAACTCCGCTCCTTAGACCTTCGACGCAGGCGCTGATTACCTTTTATCTCGCCGGGATGGAAGCTTAGCAGATGCTCAGCCTCAAGTAGGGACTGGCATGGGTCATCCGAAAATCTGTATGGATGGACAGAACAGATTGTTAACTTCACTCTCGGTCTGTATGCAGATGGAGGCGGACCCATTCGCTTCAGGCCGTACTCGACCAATTCGTATGTCCCAACTCATACCAAATTCAGGTACCTTTGCCGATGTGTTTCAGGTCAGTCAATCTGTACACATACGCGACCTTGTTGAAGATCTTCAACGGTCATGGTCAGTTGTAGTGATACTTGACTCGTTAATTCCTGGATAACTCCGTGCTTAGATGTCGGTGAAATCTGGGCGAACATGCTACACGCAAGGTTTACGCCGCCCTCGTTTTGGCCCACGGGTTCTCCAAAACGGCGCGCACAGATCCGACTGGGTCCGAGGGCACGTTGTCTTCCTTCATCTGTTCATCGACGCCCTCGCTTTTCAGCCGTGCCAGCCCGATTGTGAGTTTCTATCGAAAGTCGTATTCTACTATTAGTGCTAAAAAACATCTTGGCTTTGATCCTCCAAGCACGAGATGCCATTATTCAGGCAGACCACAACAGATATTCAAGCGTGAACAAATGCCTTCTCTGGAAGGTGAGTCAAGGCGTTCGACTACATCGATGATTTCACTGTGCCCTCTGACTGCCAAGTGAAGGGATTTAATTGATCAACATGAGACGACATACAGTTGTAGCTACCAGATTGTAATATTCCAACTTTGAAACAAAACATGAACGCTGCCCATGCGTGAACTTCAATAGGGTCATTCACAGTTGCCCTTTTTCTTCCTCTTTTGCTTTAGAATTACATAAAACTCTGGTTGTACTTGACCTTAAACTTCACCAATTCAAGGGAGGACATTCTTACGTTCAAGGTAAGTCTTCTGCTATGTCTGTAGTGCAGCTGAGGGAGGTTAAAGAGCCAACGACAACAACAAATGAAGAAAGGAAACAAAAAAAGGAACACCGGGAGGGGGTTTCACAGTAGCCCTTCTTTCTTCCCTTTTTCCGTTCCACTGTTGTTCCTTTTAACCAGTTTAGCACATAGGGTCGTTTTTCTTTTTTCAACCCTTTTTGCATCACTAAGTTGAAAAGGGGAGAAAGTCCAGAGAAAAACCGAAAGAGTACGAAAAAAGGCCAAAAAAAAAGGGAAAGAAAAAGGGAAGAAAAAAGGGCTACTGTGAACGACCCTAATGTTACCAGTAGTTTGCCATGTTTGCAACCGGCATAAAGTCTCAATTCGTCCCCACATCTCCCGGGCTGTCTACACACTAAATTTTCAACTCTCGAGCTTTTCGTGGTCGGATGTTCAGTTTGGACAAACCGTGTTTCAAGTTTGAAAATGTTACAACTCGTGACAATGGGAACCTACATACAGAGTACTTCCTGTTCTTCATCCCTGCCCCTATTTCTGCAACTCAGGGCTATCAAGCAACAGACCCGCCATCCTAGCGTCGTTATATCTGCCCCCAGGAATTTCGCTCTCCTCCGCAATCTGGCGCACCGCTGCAATTTCCTCGGGGCTGAGCTTGATTGCGGATGCGCCGAGGTTTTCTTGCAAATACTGTGTACGACGCGGATTGGTATCCTTTCAAAAAGCCAAGAATAGCACTTGCCTTGATCTTCTTGGTTCCGGGAATAACGACAAACTCGGGGCCCTGTGCCAGAATCCACGCAAGGGTGACCTGGCCCGCAGTAGCGTTGTGCTTTTCGCCCACTTTCTTCAGACGGGAGACAACCTCGAGAATCTTCGGGAAATTTTGAGCAGAGTATCTAGGCGACTAATGAGCAAAACATGAAAAGAAGGGTGGGTAGAACAAGTTCACTTGGGAATCGTGCGCCGGAAGTCGTCCTTCTCGAAATCATCAGGTGATTTCTATAATGATCGTTAGGATTGATTAGCGTCGGAAAAGGTACACACATATTGTCCGGTCAACAGACCGCGTCCGAGGGGCGAGTAAGCAACAATGGTGACACCGAGTTCCCTCGCAGTCTCGAGCAAAGCGATCTTGGGGTCTTCTATGTCGAGGACGAAGGGGGAATATTCAATCTGGAGGGCGGAGATGGGGTGGACCGCATGTGCGCGTCGAAGAGCCTTGGCGGAACATTCAGAAAGGCCAAGATATTTGACTTTCCCTTCCCTGATAATGCCAGTAAGGTTCTGATAAATAAAGCATAATCATTGACACACTTCACAAGTTCCGCCATAGCACCGGCGGTTATCTACATGCAAGGTTACCCTGCAGGACTCCAAATTTATGGAGGTATGACCAACCTCGATTGGTGTCTTGGGGTCAACCCTGGGTGAAACACGTCAGTGAGGTTCGCAATTTGAGACGATAGCTGCCCACCTGTGCTGATAGTAAAGGTCGATAGATTCCACTCCAAGTCTGGAGAGTGACAGTGCCACTTGTTCTCTCACGAACTCAGGATCCCCACGCGGGCCCGTCGGGGTGATTCCGAACTTGGTTGCCAGGAAAATATCGTTTCGTTTTCCAGTTCGCTTGAACCTGGTTGTGAAGACAAGCTGAGGGAAGAAGTTAAGGCGTGGGGTTTTCTAACCATTTTCCAATGAGCTCCTCAGAATCGCCATAAACGTTCGCGGTATCCCAGTGCCTACAGCCTCCAGCATACGCAGCATCTAGAACCTAAGTATAGAGTCAAAAACTTAACTTTTCGCTGATCCAATCCGCAACATACTTTGAATCGCTCTTCATCGGACTCCACGGCACCATAGAAGCTTGAGATGCCCATGGCACCTTCAGACGGACGAGTCAGGAAGTAAATAATATTCAAGTTTGTTAAACCATGTTACCGAATCCAATTTCAGAGACAGGAGATTGTCCTATTTTTCTGGCAGGGATGGACATGGCGGCAAGAAAGCGGGATTGCATGGGGTTTGGAAGGAAGAGAAGGTTGACCAATAAAAATCTCAGGCACGGCAATGCTCCCCGAAGGAAGACACAAGAAGTTGACTAAATGAATGATGTCACCGCTAATTTTGTATCCCGAACTGGTGCCGAATATTGCCGAACAAGCCGCGGAATCGAATCTGATCGAATCTCCCACAACTCCCACAAGTGAACAACAACTCGACCCACAAACATGACGACAGCTCCTTACGGAACCTGGAAATCTTCAATCACCGCTCAGAATATCATTCAGGATGTAGGAGGCCTTATATCTCTCCAAACATAATCTTGCAATATTTTTGGACAGTCCGTAAAAGTCACCGACGTTGTCGTCGATCCGGTGACGGCTGTGGTTTATCATGTGGAGAGCAGACCCTCTGAAGGTGGACGCTGTATTCTTGTCGAGTCTCAGACTGGTAGAGATGTCGTGGGGAAAGAATGGAACGTCCGCAGTGGTGTATACGAGTACGGAGGTGGCGCCGTTGTGGTTCGCGCAGGAGTGGCTTATTTCTCTAACTTTTCTGATGGTCGCGTGTACTCCGTCGATGTCAAGGAAGGCAGCGAGCCAATCGCCGCAACTTCAGGTATGGGTTCCTATCGAGACGGTAGTGGCATGATTGGAGTTTAACCGTGCCCAGAGAGCAAGGTCCTTCGATTTTCCGACTTCGATGTGCATCCCAAACACCCCCATTTGCTTGTATCGATTCTTGAAGATCATTCGGACAGTTCCTCACCCATAAGCGTAGTTAACACGCTTTGCATCATCGACACTCGATCTCATTCTGTGTCGCCCCTTGTATCCGGTGCTGATCTGTATGCGTCCCCAAAGTTCTCCCCAGATGGTGGTAGAATTGTGTGGCAGCAGTGGTTTCTTCCAGATATGCCATGGTATGTCTTTTCATGGAAAAACCGCCTAGTTTTAACCGAAATACAGGCAGGGTGCCGAAGTCTTCACGGCGGACGTGGTCATAGAGGCAGAGAAACTTGATATCAAAAATGCGTCCCATATCGCAGGGAAGAAAACAACACTCAGCGCCTCTTATCCTGGCTGGGCGACGAGCACCACCATACTCTTCACATGTGACAAGTCCGGATACCAGAATCCTTGGAAATACGATCTAGAGGCTCGCCCTGTGTTCTCCGAGCCCTTTGATCAGGACTTCGGAGAACCAGCCTGGGGTCTCGGACGTTCTCCATATGCCGTCGTAGAAAACGGTAAACGGGCGCTTTTCGCTGCTTTCGAAGATGGCCGTAGCGTGCTCTACATAGTCAACATAGCCGACGGAAGCCGCCAACGCGTAGAAAACTCGTATGTCGGGATCCAGTACATGCGTTCTTTAGGAGCAGACAAGGTTGTGTTCATCGGCGAGCGTGTGGACGCCGGTCCCGAAATTGCGGTTTGTACGATCCGTCCCGACTCATCCTCCGTTTTCTCCTTGACTTCAAAGCCATCTGCGGGCCCCGGACTCGCGCCGGGTCTCATCTCGGTGGCACAGCCGATGACTCTCAAAGGAGGACCCGATGAGCATCTCATTCATGTTCTGTACTACCCGCCCACGAATCCCGACTATTCTGGCACAAGTATTCCCGGCGAGAAACCTCCGATGTTGCTGTACGCCCATGGTGGTCCGACGAGCCTCACAGGACATGCATTAGAGTTGATGACCCAGTTTTACACCTCGCGTGGATGGGCGTGGTACGCTGCCGGTTCTTTTCGATGTTTTCTTTCGACAACATCTTGATCAGGCTAAACGTCAACTACGGTGGATCGTCGGGATACGGACGCGCCTACATCGAGCGCCTCGCAGGCCAATGGGGTGTTGTTGACATCGAGGATTGCATCCTGGCCGCAAAGATCATTGCCGGAAATCCGTACAATTTAGTCGATTTGACGCGCATGGCCATTCGTGGCCAGTCCTCCGGCGGATTCACTGCCCTCGGCGCAGTAAGCATGGGCTCCGACCTCACGACCTTTTCTGCAGCGACGACTTGTTACGGAATCTCGGATCTCCGTCTCCTCATGGACGACACGCACAAGTTCGAGTCGGGCTATGGACACGGTTTACTTGGCGGAACGAGCGCTGAAATTCCCGAGGTGTATAAGGCGCGATCCCCAGTAACCCACGCCGACAGCATCGTATCACCACTCTTGGTGTGGTCCGCAGCCATGACAGGAGGGATAATGCTAACTACCAATCCAGATTTTGCAAGGAGACCTCGACAAGGTTGTACCCAAGGAGCAATCTGAAGGTGGGTTTCGTTTACAAAATAGGACCTTTTTTTTCATGAAACGCGAAAATTGTGTAGCTATCTTTCAGAGCATTCAAGCCAGAGGCGGAGAGGTTGAGTACAAGCTTTATGCTGGCGAAGGACATGGGTGGAGAAAGGAAGAAACCATGGTCGACGCACTACAGCGGGAGCTCGAGTTTTACGAGACCATGTTCAAGCTCAAGTAGTCGATACGATTCGGGTTTGAAAGGCGATGTTTTTTTCTCGCCCTTTTCAGGCAGGGATTATTCAGTCGCAAAGATTTGGTCAAACTTGTCCAGAAATGCTGAGGTGGCGATATCGGCGATACTTATCGGCGCCTGTGTCTGAGAGTGATTTGACGTGTGCAACAAACGAAAAAAGAAAACTATGCTGGCGCAACGAGAATGCTGGGGTAGAATACAACAGCCAGCCGCTGTCTGTCAAAAAGTCTGTTTCGCACCAAGAACTGGCGAAAATGTAGATTATTTAAATAACCCAGATCAAACTTCTCGAATAGGGGGCTATAGGTGGGAATGGCTAATCGAAACCTGCTGAGTCGGCAATTGTTTCACTGTCAATGATATGAACCTAATAGTCGGTCTTATGGCACACGGTCTTGTGAACCGACCAATCGTTCTTTTGATGAACAGGGGAGCACTGTGTGTATATGTTAAATCGTTTCGACGACAAGGATGTACGAACATATCGAACTGTCTGACATCTGTTCCACGTTAGATCTGGTACAACTACCATCCAAAAGGCTTACCTGCCACAAGCTTTGAGCTCTTTTCGAACACTGCACGAGCGCAACCCACAAACTTCCCAATTTTTTATCATCTTGCGAATTTTCTTGGCGTCCCGATCGAACTCCTCCACTTGAGACATATAGAGGATCAGCCTCTGACTGACGTCCCCGAGAAATTGGCCGTTATAACGGCGACCCCACAGCAGAAGCACGGGCTTCAATTTCCGTTGTGTCTCGAGCGAGATAACGGCGGTGCGGTCTGTCTCATTGATATAGTGGGTGGACAGCGTGCTTAAAAGCTGAATTGCGGATCCCGCACCAGCCAGATAGTACTGACGTTTCTCTTCGTCATGTGAAGTCGTCGATGATGTTGACATCCTTTCATCCCACCGACTAATCAGAGTGGTAAGTCTATCAGCCAAAACCTGCGTCAGGCGTTTCCCGGCAGCGGCAATTGGCTGTGATGACCGGAGATACTTGGCCAAGTACGGAAGATGCTGGACGCGCACTAGAACTTCATGCCACGGATTATTGATCGGAAAATCTATGGTCATGTCCCGTTCATCCGCGTTGGATGCATCGGTCGGAACGGGAAGATTAAGTAGTCTCTCGACAGTGGCTGGAAGATACAGGGCACAGAAACGCGACCAAGCTTTGTCCTGTTCCGGCTCCGTTTTTGGTTCCCTTGTTTTTATCTGAAGGAGGGTGAGAGGTATGAGAGAACAAGCAGGAGACAGTCCTACATGCATCATCACACGACAGCTTCTTTCCATTTCTTGTCCCTGTGGAATTTGAAGGTTTGGATTACCAGTCCGGAAACCTGGGAAGAAGTTGCTCAAGCCTAAGGTCGGAGCCTAGACAAGGAAAAATAGATACCCAGAAGCACTGCGATATCATCCACAAACTGGGAATTATGGTCGTCCGGGTTCATCACTCAAAAATGGCCGCAAAACTGGAGGTTCAACAAGTGGTGGACAGAGAGGATTGTCAACGTAATTTGTCCGGTTTGTTTCAAACTCCGCTGCGGCACTGGCTGGCACTGGAGAGTCCAAGATGATCTTATCACCTTGGCACTTCAAGTTGCAACATTCCTACCCCATATATACACGAATGAAAACCAGATACAAGCTACTACTGGACATGAGCCTTACTCGTACTGGGAGCGCTAGACCCAGAGACGCGTTTATCTACGAGCTCCGTCGAGTTTAGCGATGCCTTTTGGTCGTGAGGTGATATGATCGTATCGAAAACGGCGGACTCAAGTTCCACACTGTGATTCCGGTGGTAGAACCGCGGAGGTCCTCTGCTTATTGACTGGCCATTGGTCTCAATGGACGGTCCGTCCGACGTAATCAGACTTTGGGTACTGAGGACCAGGTGTTGAGCGGCTGGGGAGGGTTGGAAACCATGTCATGTACGTTGCACGTGAAGCACATACCTATCAGCACGACAGCAATAGGAAGAGCCGAGGCTGCTCCGGATTTGAAGGCATTGGCAAATTCCAGTACAACCCATCTAGAAAAGTAAGTGAGTTTTTAACGGGACGGATGTTTCTTCGAAAAACGTACAAGTTCACAAGGAAGACAACTACGAAGTAAAGTAATCCGTCTCTGAGAACACGACGTAGGAGTTTCGAGAAACGGCTAAGAGGAGAATTTAATCGGAAGTAGGGGAAATAAAATCGGCTTACATCACTCTTTGAATGCGAGAAGAGCTAACTAGATAGTACGTTGCCGTGGCACACCCAATGAGATCGAACGCCATGTGAGCGCTGTAATATCTAAGTTTCGTTGCTTCTGTTAATCAGGGCTAGGATAAAGGCAAAGAAATGCTTGCACGATGTTCCAGTCCGTCTATAGTGGGGTGTTAGTAGGGATTGAAGAAGCATTAGCCAATTCACCTCGCCCCCACCAGCGATCCTCCCTCTGATCCTCCCTTTACAACTATCAAGAACATGAGATAAATCGCAGTGCGGACCAGAATCCAGTAACGTACACTCCCTAATGAAACCGCGCATTATTAGTCGGATCGTAGAAAAACACAACCCTTACTTTACTAAAAGATGGCTGGGACGCAGGACGAGTAAATTTGAAAGATAGACATTTATGGAGAAGCACATACATCTCGCTGTGAGAAACGTGTCAATCTATGTGATCAGGATCTCGAGGGGGGGAGACACACATGGTATACGATGCCGAAAATCTGCGCCGGAAAGCCGAGGAGCAGAATGATACCCAATCCAAAGCGGACATAATTTGAACGACCGGATATGGCATACGTCCTGCGCTGATGTGAGAATTACTCGCAGGATGAAGAACAACGAATATTTGTACCTGATATACACAAGGATTTGAACGGCCATTCCAGCAATCACTGAAAAGTAAAGATCAGCGACGACCATGTCTGCGAAGAACCGGAGTTACGCACAAGCTGTTACATTAGGGAACATATAAACACGTTTACATGATTCCATGCTGTTAACCCCAAAGAAAGTGCCCAAACCTGAACTTGGTCGAATTCGGCTCGTCAAAAGAGCAGACATACTACGAACCCAATACGTTGGAGGCCAGTGATAATATGGACATGCTACGTAGAGCTGTCAGCATAACACGCGAAAGGAGGGAAAACACGCACTAGCGCGCTACGGCAAAAAAGAAACAAACTGCACTGAGCCGGCGTCTCGTCCATTGCTTTTTGTACAGTGTGTAAGTCGCGGGCATTGTTTGAAGCACATCGCCGCCAGCAAGAGACATCGCCCTAGAATATTATGAGGTCCATCCTC
Source organism: Mycena crocata (assembly GCA_029281795.1). Lineage (NCBI taxonomy): Eukaryota > Fungi > Basidiomycota > Agaricomycetes > Agaricales > Mycenaceae > Mycena > Mycena crocata. The sequence goes on along the minus strand of JARJCP010000123.1, from coordinate 196,578 downwards.
GAAGCCACAAAACAACATACACTATCTTGAAAACCATGCCTCTGTCCAATTCTACCATGATGAATGAAGGGTCGACAAGATCTGCGGATGTGTATCGGTTTTGACGCCAAGCCTCATGCCATACGAATCGCGCAGATGCTGAGCAAGACGCAAAGTCCCTGGAAGATGAGCAGGAAGAAAAGAGAGAAAGGCTAGAATAAATCGTCAGTCCGACTCAGAGTCTTCTGTCGTTACCAAGTACCATTGGGGATACATTCATGATTCCACAGTTCACCCATTTGTCTGATGCTGGATACTTTGCCGTTGAGAGGGTCACGATTGTTGGCAGTTGTTGGCATCGAGTACATGCGATGATTCGCATCCCAATTGGGACAGAATCCAATGCTTCTTCTTTCTCATCATGCGGCTACCTGCTTCTCCGGGAATCTTCCCCGGGCCTCTCCGTGACTGGGAACGAAAACCGATCTACAGACGCTGAGCTGGCTGAGCTGAGCTGAGCTGGCTACAGACACGGGAGAAAGAAGGAGAAAGAAGGACGGACTTAGGCTACATACGCTCCATCGCTAAGGTACCATATCTTCCCGTCGGTGATTGGCGAAGATAGCCTGAAACATGATAATTAATCGAGTTTAAAATACTGTTTACTCAAGTCTAACGGGCGCGCTCTCTGTTGGTAGCCGCGAGGACCTGGCTCGCTCCCTCTTCATGCCGGGGTCTTCACCTTGGGCACACAAATGATGAGGCCGCCGTATTCCTGCTTGCGCGCACCACGGCGCCTGCAGCGTATCGCTCCGCGCGAGTGGCCGATCATTCTGAAACAGCCTGTGCGAGCTAGAGAGTGAGGAGGAACAGGAGACCCCTAGCTCTCCTCTCTTCCTCATCCTTTCTACTGCTCGCCAGGTCTGTAGTCTCTGTTTCTTTTCTTTCTCTCTCTCTGACGGTCTTTTACTGTACGATAGTGACAGTACATTTTTGCATATACAGAATACACATCTCGTCAAATCTGTGTTTTCATCCATAGTTGTGTTACCCCTATGTCAGGAGATGCCTCGACCAACGAACAGAACGTTCCCCCCGGAGTCGCCGGGCAAGCCGAGGTCATCAAGAAATGTACGGGTCTGGTTCAACTCTTCCGAGATGGAAAGGTCACAAAGAGTGCGGCCTGCACGAGAATCATGCAGGCCATACCCTCATCTTTCGTCGAGGAGGGACCAGGACAGCAGGCTGCAGAATCTTACTTCGAGATGCTCGATATTGTCGAGAGAGAGCTCGCGGATGCAGCTAACAGAGGACGTGCAGTCGGCGGCGGTGAAGTTAATCGAGGAAGCGGTGGCGCCACTCCGCGTGACGATAGCCGAACCCCTTCCCAGTCTCCTCCTCCGGATGGGAGACAGCGACACTCCCGCTCTCCTTCTCCGCATGACAGACGCGGATCCGGAAGACACCGTTCCCGCTCTGGCTCGCCGGATGACAGGTCAGGTTCGAAGCGATACAAGGTCGACCACTCCAAGCTCCCATGGCTCGTTGGAGAAGCCATCGTTCAGCCTACTCTCACGCCTGAGCTCACCAAGACCCGCGATCAGCTCATCGAATACGCGAAGAACCCCAAATACATACTCAGTACAGTCCTCAACTCAGCCCATCACGTTGCTTTCCCCGAGTCTGAATGGCTTGCAATCATCAAAGGCGAACCTGTTGACCTTAACAAAGTCATCGCCAGCCAGTTCTCCGTCTCGCATGAACACAAGCGTACTGAAACCATCGGGAATGGAGTCGAAATTTTGTTTGGCTCCTCCGTCCCTACCAAAGTCGTTAACACTCAGTCAGAATGGGTCAGAGCATGGTCAAAGACCGCCCAGGCTATCGTTTTCATTTTCCCACACCGACGGAGCGAACTCGAAATCTACAGGGACTGGATCATTGACTTGTTCGCCAGTTCAGCTGACTACACTCACGACCGCATCATCCGCCTCGACCGCAAAATCCGCAACGAAGCAGCTGGACGTCGCGATCTCGCACTCAGCGAATGCCTTGTCGGAGTATTCAGCCACTGGGAACGCTCTTTCCTCAGCGATCACGGCACTGCCTACCTTGAGTCAAAATCGCAAACGCAAGGCTCCGGCCGCGATGGAGGCAGTAACGGCAGCAGCAATAGCGGGGGTAGCAGAGGAGAGGGCCAGAAAAAGAGTAAAGAGCCCTGCAGGCGTTTCAACGACGACAACTGTCCATCTAACAAGAACACCTGCCGTTACGCCCACATCTGCATCCGCTGTAAGCGCAGCCATCCCGTTAGCAAATGTAACCGTCCTCCCGCTGTTCCCGAGTGAACTGGAATCGCTTGAGCCACGGGCTAGGCGACCGAAGTACCATCGGGATTTCTTGTGGACGGATTACGATGATGATGAGGGATATGACCATTTTAGCCCAACAGCTTTCTCCACCGAAGTTGACAGGCCTTTGCCACGCCCGCCGCTTTCGGAGTACACCCCCGCTGTCATGAAGACATTGGAGGAAAACGATCACTTGTTCAAAATTGTCTCCCCGGTAGACGCCGACATCTTTGAAGCTTTACTCATTAACCATCCGAATCAGCCCTTCGTGCACTCTGTGGTCACTGGTCTCCGTGAGGGTTTCTGGCCGTGGGCCGACACTCATCCGGACACCTATCCCGAGACGTACGATGTGTCCAGCTGTCCGCTGAAGTCCGAAAAAGAGCGTCAGTTTGTGATGGATCAGCGGGACATAGAAATTGCGCTTGACAGGTTCTCGCCTGCTTTCGGCCCCGACTTGCTCCCTGGCATGTACAGTATGCCCATCCACGCTGTTCCCAAGCCCCAATCCGAGAAACTGCGACTCGTCGTCAACCACAAGGCGGGGAAATACAGCCTTAACTCCATGATCCTGCGTGAATCCATTATGGGTTTCCCGCTTGACACCTTGAAGAATCTTGGTGACCGTATCATTGCCCTCCGACGCATCCATGGGCCGAGCGCTAAGCTCATCGTTTGGAAATCCGATGTATCACAGGCTTACCGACGGTTGCCTGTGCATCCTTTGTGGCAAATCAAGCAGGTTGTAACGATTGAGGGTCAGCGACATGTAGATCGCTGCAACAATTTCGGAAATCGTGGCGCTGCACGCATTTGGACGTCGTTTATGGGCCTCGTGGCTTGGATCGCCAATGACCGGGCCATTGAGAGCAATGTCTATATCGACGATACTTTTTCCGCAGACCTTGCTGATGACATGGCTTACTACGAGTCTTACGGCGCTTTGTTTCCGACCGCTCAGGCCAACACCATGCTCCTATGGGATGAGATCAACCTCTTTCATGAACTGCCGAAGCAAATCTGGGGCGAGCGTCTCACTATCATCGGTTTCGAAGTCGATCCTAACGCTATGACCATCACGATGTCTGATTCCAAGCGCGCTGAGCTGCTAGCTGGCGTGGAGGAGTTCTGTCGCATCCCGCCGGGAGGTCGCCGTCATACTTTGAACGAATATCAGCAGCTTGCGGGCTGGGTCAACTGGTCGTTCAATGTTTTTCCGCTTCTCAAACCCGGCCTCTCCCATGTTTACGAGAAGATGAAAGGGAAAGCCTGGTTAGAGGGAAGGATGTCCGTGAGCCGTGGAATCATTAACGACCTCACTTGGTTCTCGCGGCATGTCAGGAACTCGACCGGCATCCACCTTCTCGATTCCCTGGACTGGGACCCCGCAAATGCTGACATGGTGGCTTTCTGCGACGCCTCTCTCGAAGGGTTGGGCATTTATTTCCCTGAAATCGGCTTGGGTTACCAATCCAGACCCCCGCCTGTCGCCCCGAAGGACATCATTTTCTACTTCGAAGCTTTCTGTGTCTGCTGGTGTCTGCACGAGATTGCGCGCCTTGTGCGTGCAAACGGCAAGGTGACGGTGCGAAAACTCACCATCTGGACGGACAATAGCAACACTTTCGATATCTTCAACTCGTTGCGCGCGCTTCCACTCTACAACGAGATCCTCAAGTCCGCTGTAGATGTCCTCATCGAAAACAGATTCAAGCTGCGCGTTCTCTTGCTTCCGGGCAAGAAGAACATTGTGGCCGATGCGCTGTCGCGGTGGGACAACGACAAGGCCGCCGCACACCATACCGGTCTGCTGATCGACGGGTCGAGACCCCTCCCCGTTATCCCTTATCTACCCCCTCGAAAGACGCTGGGGGCGGAGGAGATTTGATGCAGGTCTCGAAGTCGTCCCGGCAGCCTGCAAGGCAGCCGTGGACACTGGAGCGCCTCGTCCACGAGCGTTCCGTCGCTTTAGGTTTATCAATAGACTCATCCACCTCCTCTACCTACACCTCCGCCCTAAACTCCTACCTTACCTTCACCAAAATGCACGATTTCCCCATCGAACCCACTCCCGAAACGCTCAGTTTCTTTGTTGTGTACATGAGCCACCATATAAAACCAGACTCTGTCGACTCTTACCTCTCAGGCATATGCAACCAGCTTGAGGACCATTTCCCGGACGTCCGCAAGAATCGGAACTCGCGCCTCGTGTCGAAAACGTTGGCGGGGTGTAAGCGGCTTCGCGGGACAGCCACAAAACGTAAACATCCACTTACCTCCCACCATCTCGACACCGCCGTCCGCTGGCTCGTGGACCGCATAGACCGCAATGTCGCCACTCACGACGATTCCCTTTTCCTCTCCCAGCTTCTCACTGGTTTTCACGCGTTGCTGCGCTTAGGCGAGCTCGTGTACCCAGACAAGCATGCGCATCGAAACCCTCGCAAGGTCTCTCAGAGACTTTCTGTGACTTTCCACGATTCGGGCTATGGGTATTTCCTACCGGGACACAAAGCCGACGCTTTTTTCGAGGGGAACTCCCTGATCATTGAGAAAACCGTTGGACCCACAAACCCCCACAAGTGGTTCTGCTCTTACCTCGCCTCGCGTGACAAGCTTTTTCCCTACCACCCGCAGCTCTGGCTGCGCGCCGACGGCACCGTTCCAACGAGGAGTTGGTTCATGCGGCGTCTGCGAAGAATTTTCCCAGACACCTCCATAGCGGGCCAATCTATGCGGGCGGGCGGAGCCACTCTCCTCGCCGAGTCGGGTGCTCTGCCCCACATTATCCAAGCGGCAGGTCGTTGGGCGTCCAACACCTTCCAAATCTACATCCGCAAACACCCCATCATACTCCAGGCGATGATTTACGGCCGTCCCGCTTTCAGCGGCGCTCCGCTTCGGGCAACAGCTGCCGCTCCGGCGGTTTAGCCTTGCCTTCCCTCGGGATATACACGCCCCCCGTTTATACCCTCCCATCTTATCGACCGCTTCTCATCCATCATTCCTCCGATCAAAAAAAAAAAAAAAAAAAAAAACGAATACCTATTAGCCGTCCGCGGTCGAATTTTCATCCAGGACCCGTCGCTGGCCGCGCCGGCGACGCGGTTGCGTTCTCGCTACACCACACGTGCCCCAACGCAAGCCAGTTAGTCGAGTTTAAAATACTGTTTACTCAAGTCTAACGGGCGCGCTCTCTGTTGGTAGCCGCGAGGACCTGGCTCGCTCCCTCTTCATGCCGGGGTCTTCACCTTGGGCACACAAATGATGAGGCCGCCGTATTCCTGCTTGCGCGCACCACGGCGCCTGCAGCGTATCGCTCCGCGCGAGTGGCCGATCATTCTGAAACAGCCTGTGCGAGCTAGAGAGTGAGGAGGAACAGGAGACCCCTAGCTCTCCTCTCTTCCTCATCCTTTCTACTGCTCGCCAGGTCTGTAGTCTCTGTTTCTTTTCTTTCTCTCTCTCTGACGGTCTTTTACTGTACGATAGTGACAGTACATTTTTGCATACCCGCCGTCCTCTCCCTGGTACATATTGTAGTTACTTTCTAGTTACTTTACCTGTATAACGCCGTCCGCGGTCGAATTTTCATCCAGGACCCGTCGCTGGCCGCGCCGGCGACGCGGTTGCGTTCTCGCTACACCACACGTGCCCCAACGCAAGCCAGTTAGAGGACTTGCGAACGTAGGCGAAGGAAAGAACGTCTCGCCAGTGCCTCTACTATGTTGCCCAATGGGTCTGGATATGCACAATGGGTCTGGACAGTCGACTTTTCTCCTCGACCTGTAGCTCTTTCCTCCCGGTGTCTTCCGGAATTACTACATGTACCTCTCAGCTACTACTGTGTGAAGTTTCTAAGGGAATGGTGAACGGAAAGGGATAGAAAATCGGTTCCCAGACCATCAATTTCAGTGATCTGGAGGGACATCCTTCAGTTCTTCTCTTTCCTGGGCTCGAAAAAATCGAGGGAAATTTGGAGGCTATTTTGTATAATGTATATATCGTTCCGACGACTCGGAATATCTTGCCGGGCAGTGGTCGTTGAGGGTTGGGGAAATACGTGACAAATTCAATCTCCGCTCCAGGCGAGTGTTACCGTGACATTAGTGTGACCAAGCCCTCTTTCTCCTCAACCCGCAGCGATTACCCACCGGTAAAACATTATTGGCAGACAGAATGTTTTGTGTAGTATTCAAAATAGCCTCCAAATTTCCCTCGATTTTTTCGAGTCCAGGAAAGAGAAGAACTGGAGGATGTCCCTCCAGATCACCGAAATTGATGGTCCGGGAACCGATTTTCTATCCCTTCCCGTTCACCATTCCCTTAGAAATTTCACACAGTAGTAGCTGAGAGGTACATGTATTGATTCCGGAAGACACCGGGAGCAAAGAGCTACAGGTCGAGGAGAAAAGTCGACTGTCCAGACCCATTGTGCATATCCAGACCCATTGGGCAACATAGTAAGTACTTGGAGTCTAAACATAGACAATTGACGGGCTTCCGTAACGCTGGCCGCGGTACAACCAACGATTCTCGGTTGAAGGAGAAGGAGGAGGAGGATTGCCTGCGCGGTCCCAAATGAAACAGCAGGTAGCCGTACTACGTACATGTGAAGAGTGGAAGCACCGGGGTATGGATGAGAGAGGACGAGAGATCGTTGTCACTTCTATACAGACGAGACTTGGATCTTGGATGATATCTGCTTTGTATCGGAGATTCAGGATAGTTCAGGATATTATTACGTCCATGCAGATCCATGCCGAATTGTAGTTGAACTGAACCACTAGGAAGCGCTACACCAGTTCAGGTCGCCACTGTTCATGCTTGCACATTGACCAATAAAATATACATCGGATTTATTTTTGTTCTCTTCAAAGTAATGTAATGCACTAAAAATACAGGAGAGTCTCAAGTTCTACGTCAATTCTACGTTCTACCTTATCGCCATCGCCGAGGCACACAAATACCGAGGATGCACTCACACAAGAAACACCCTTGGCTCTCACGGACGGGATCATTCGCTTGCACGCGAAGGGCTCGCCACCACCGAGTGCGTTGCCAGGGGCGAGGGGCGCGGGACACGGGACGGCAGCTTGAGGCTCATATTCGTCCCAGCGCTCAGCGGCACATATGAGGGGACCGCCGTGCGCGCGCCATTGGTCTGCAGCGGGTGCGCCTGCGGATGTGGATGTGTGTGGTTCTGCCCCGTCCCTGGCGTGAGATTGCCGTTCTGGTTCTGGCTCGAATTACCATTCATGCTCACACTGTGGCTCTGGGGCGATACAGTACCGACCTTGACAGCGTCCGCCGCAGGCGTCGGGACGATAGGGTTCGGATTGTGCGGCTGCGCGGGGTGAATGCGCGGGATGGGTAGCCGCGCAGGAGTGTGGGTGGTGTGGGTGGTGGGTGCTGCGGGGAGTGTTTGCGTGTTGGGGGCAGTTGATACAGGGGATATGTTTTCCTGCATCCTGGGCACACCCGACGGGCCAGGGAGCCGCATATTGGTTGGAGGAGGTGCACGCGGATGTGAAGGCGCGGCGGTGGGCACGTACGTGGGCTTCGACACAGGGGTCGCGCGAGGCGTCGTTGGTATGGACGAGGGACGCAAGGAGGAGGTCATGCCGGCTTCCGCTATGTACTCGACGGCTGTCTGCTTGCCGATTATCGTTGCAGTATGTATCGCGTTCGTGATGAACGGGAGGTATTTCCGTTGGCGACCATCGGGGTCCGTGAGGGGCAGCGACGCGTCGGTGACAAGAAGGGCCTCCTTTGGGGTCGCCCAGGCCAAGCGTCCCGCGAGAAATCTATCAATCTCGTGTGAATACGAATACGACGCGACTTGACCAGCGGAACTCACCTGGTGTCATATTCGTCCACCAGCTCGCGGTCCTGCGCCTGAGGGCCTCCAAATATCGCGCGATCGTCCTCGTCGAATCTCCATTGCGACTCCAGACGCTTTGTGGTCTCATCCAGATCAGCTTCGTCGTCGTCATCATCGTCGTCAACGTGCTGTCGGTGCTTGCGTAACGACGATGGGAAGGGATGAGAGCTACTACGTCGGTCGACAAAGCGACGGCCTCCGCGGCCATAGCGGACCCGTAGAGCACGGGCGCCATTCCGCGTCGACTGCGCCTCGGAGCCCAGTACGTCGACCCACAACTTCTCGGCGCGCGGAGTGAGAGGCGGCTGGTACGCATCCTGAAATTCGAACATAAGCAATAGTCCAATCATCAGCTTCATGTGTGATTACCTCAAGATCCTCATAGCGATGTCCATCCACGGTGTTGCGACGTTCCACGTCCCTAGCTATGAGGTCTGCTACGTCTCGCTGGATAGCGGCGATGCGCTCCGAGGGAAGTAAGGCTCGCCCCGCTGAAGAAGCTGACGTGTCCCCCGGGTGACTAGGCGGAAGCACCTTGACTTTGGGCAGCCTACAGGAAGTCAGTAACAGCATCAAGGAGACAGCGGGACAAACGCGTACGAGGATCTGGGGGGCTTCATCTTCTTGGGCTTCTCGACGAGCAGTGCCTCGTCGTTCTTGGCAGCCAAAAGGGGGAAGGTGCGCAGGAGATCGACCAGCGGGAGTCTGGCGTTCCAAACATTCTGAGACTGTACGGCCGCCGCTTTCTTCACCGTCTCACGCGTTAACAGCGCATTCGCAATATTGAGCGCCTGCGACAGGTTGCCGTGGAGCTGCGCGAGCTTATCTGCGTGGTTCACGACCTGCCCGGCGCGGGTTTTGCGGACAGGTTTGTTGTCGCGCCGCCGGAAACATACGTAGGACTCATTGAGGAAATCGTATTCATCATACTGGAGGTCATGGATCAACTTCTGAAAATCGATCGAAGTAGGGAACGTACATTGAGTGAAGGGCGTATCTTGTGACCATCAAGAAGATCGCGTCTGTGTTTCCAGTGCGGATAGATGGTTCGCGCAATCCGCACCAGAAGGGCAGGGGCGGGGATCCATGAGGGAGTGACGTACGACGCAAAAGTGGCTGCAGGTAAAGGTTCCAAGAAAAATTGACGATACGAAGCGAAGTCGGGTCGATCTTCGGTGAGAGTCTAGAGGCGAGATGAAACAAGATAGAGAGCTTGAAAACCGCATTTACCTCTTTCTGCGTGATCTTCTCGAACATCGCCATCACAAGTTCAAACTCATCTTCGGTGATAGAAACAGGGACGCCCATCTCAGGCTCTTTGTCGTTGCCTTTGCTGGCTCGGCGGGCTCCAGAAGCTGCACCCTGGGCGCTGGTGCCTTCCCCGCGTGCTGTCTGGTTGTTCTTGTCGAGCCACTGCTTGTCCGTCTCGTCCATAAAGTACGTGTATTCGGGGTCGGCAAAGGCATTGCTGCACCCCTCCTCGACGGTCTGGGTTGTGTGCAGGTAGGAGATGGGGTCCTTCCACCGGTCAGGAGGATAGAGCTGCTCATAGTTGTCAACTACTCTGACGGTGCCGGGGGTCGGAATAAACACGGCTTTGGTGGCCAAAGCCGCTTGCAAGTGATGTTCCTAAAATGGACATTAGTCAGCAAGCTGTGCAGCAATTTTGGCGGACTCTGATTGGCTAGAGACGACAACGCACATTGCCCTCCTCCCTGTCGACGTCTGCGACCGCCATGACCGCCTGGCTCTCGTCAAGGTCTTCGTCGACATATTCAGACTCGGGCCCCAGATCGCCTTTGATGATTTTGAGCGGATACTTGATGCCACATCGCGCGCGATTCTTCTTGGGTGGCGGGACGACTCTGGGGGCCATGGGGTGGATAGAGATGCGATGGAGGGTGTGTGGTGGGAGGTGGAAATGGGAGAGGAAGAATTGAGCTGCTCGCTGTGTGCGGGGCCTTGGCGTCGGCGGGCAGCTTCCGCGAAATGAAGTCGTGTGGCCGGGAAATCCCGGCTCGGTCCCGTTTTACCGGCCGAAGCCTCGGTTACCCGATTTGGAACATCTGCAACTCGAGGCGGATTGCCCTCCAGCAGGGGAGGCCAATGTCTGAACCATCCAGTCTATGTATTTTATTCATGGGTCCGTATACATGCAGATCTATGAGCAAGATCAGTTAAAGATTCCGTTCCGAACGGGGAGAACGCACCTTTACACTGAAGAGCTTTTGACTCCGTCATCTAACGCCTGACTAAACGACTCCCAGTCTCACCAACGAACAGGAGGGTGATGGTGGAAGAGGAGGTGATATTTTTATCTAATGAGCGTCGAGGCGAATCAATTCGTGACATTCTCGTCGGTGGCGGCCTGAAAACGTCCGCATCGCAGCCTCGTCATCGGGAGATTTTGGGTTGGATGAGGTATCCGAGGCGCTGCCTAGTGCGTGTCTGGATAGTGAAAGTATAGAGAGCTGCTCTGGCAAGCAAGGCTGTGCCGCGACCGTCAGGCTATATGATACCCAGCGCGTGCCTGTTGAAATATTGAGAAGATGTCAGTAAGCATAAAGCAACAAGGGAATCGAGACGCACTGTAAAATCCTCGTCTTTTCATCGAAACGTGCGGCTGTGTGTTCGCAGCCCATGAGTCGTACTTGGTCCCACGCAGCGTACTTCGGCGACTCCCGGGATGCGTCATATTCATGATTTATGTTGTGGAGTTCATGTGGGAGTAATAACGATATGGGAGAGTTTGGAAGGGTGTAGGAAGTGCAATGCAGACGACAAAGAGCAAGGAGCATGGGGAGCAGGAGGAGGAAACATGTTGAGATCGGCAACACGTGCGCGGCAACCAATGGGATTCCGCGTCTGATGTAAGCGAAGCTTGAATATCGGATGTCCTTCTATGTCCTTTTTCTCAAGTCCTGGCCAATGACAGCCATGTTCTTGCCTTTGGTGTATCGAGCTTGAGTATAGTAGTCGATCACCGGAGAACTGATTTACGTGGAATACCATTCCGCAACGATTCCACAGCTGGGGATACTCAGAATTTCCAAGATGGTTCTCAAGTTGCTTTTGGTTCCCAGAGAAGTTGAGAAGACACCTTCAGAGGCTGATAGACCGACAAAATCCTGGAAAATCCGGTACGTAGAGATTCTCGGGTACATGTCATGGCCAGGTGAGTTAATTCTACGTTCGCCGAGTGTCCCCGATTATGAGTAGGAGGTTCTAGATTCCTCTCCTCGCTGTAGGAGGCTTACAAGGCCAACGTAAGCCGAATTTATAGCCACTCGCGTATGAATTATCCTGAGACCACTGCGGCGCTCGATTCCGCTGCAGAGCCTTAAAAGCACAAATTTCGTTTATCTATCCCCATTTCGCTCTTTGCCTCCGTCTACTGACTCTACTCTGGCTAGTATGACATCTCGTCCGCATCGTGCCCGATGTACTCCGGACAACGCTAGCCGATATTGAGTCTAACGGTAAGCTGTCCGGCCTCCCGCTTATCTCGCACCAATGCGCACTCTCGTCCATGTCGGCATTTTCATCACTTGTAACCGTTCGCACTCAACTTTCAAGTATTCACTGCTCATATTCTGGAACAGTAACGGTTTCAGCTGGTTCAATTCGGGCAAATGTGACATCGCAATATTGATGCGATCTTATATGTTTTGTATTGGCAGGTCCTGGCAGGCCGCACGTCGGAACGATTACTGATGGTCCCCGCTTGGCGGGCAATGCGTCATCTGTAGAGTCATCTGTAGAGTCTTTAAAACAACGGTAGGTACCAGGTTGCGGCTCTAAATGCAATCTCCCCCCGCGATAAACTCAACAAACTTCCAGCTAGTTGAACGAACCTGGGATGCCCGCGATTTCATCCTTGCGCCTCTCCTACTGACGCTCCTTTCGCCCCTGGCTTTCACCTTCCTTTCATATCCTACGTGCCTGGCTGTGCTCGCAATTTACTGGGGACTCCCCCCCCTAGTGCGCCTGAGATGGCCGACCTTCATGAAATTCAACATCCTCGACGATCTCCGCATCAATGCCGGCGCGTCCCTCAGCCTCTTCGCGTCCATCACGGCACTTTTACTTCAGGTAGGCAGGCCTCCTGTAACTGGCCATTTCAGCATGTTCACATTATTTTGAGTCTCATAACACTAGCATCAGTCTTGCCGTCAAGGTCCACTCAGAGTTCTATTCGCGCCCCTTGGTGCGGCTTTTGCGAACGGTCGGTACCTTTTGACACAAATTTGTTTGTCGCGGGTTTTAATGGAAAGCTCCGGGTAACAGTACCTATATGTGGAAATGGCGCTCAATGGAACGTCCGAGGAGAAAGAGCAGACCGCGTCCTGGCTGCGTTGGATGCACCGACATATCCACGGGTCGATCAATGAGGAAACTCGCAAAGAACTCGGCATGCCCGAGGACGTCGATAATTACGGCTACATCGACGAGCTCAAGGCATATATCATGCAGACCCTCACCTGGGCCACTATCTCGTTCCAGGATCGCTTCGGCAGACGGTAATAATTCAAGTCTCCATTTAACTGACGCCAGCCTAATGAACAAATTAGACTCTCGCCCCGCGCGAAGGACACAATCGTGCTGGAATATACTTGTGCGGGCCTGCGCTTGGGTGTTCCACAATCGATGCTGACGACCAACTACGACGACTTTCTCGTATCGTTTAACCATCGACTCGACCGGCTGGATTCGGGATATGAACTCACTGGCACTGTCGTCCACAACGTCGAGGCCTCGGTACTTTCCGCCAAGAAACACTGGATCACTGGCTTGCTTGTACGCGCCGCTCTCATGGTGGGCTTCTCGCTCCTTCCAGAGCGCGTAAAGTCGAAATACCAATTGGCCATTCTCAAATCACGGACGGCACGCGCCGTGCAATGGATTCTCTGCGCGGGCTTGTGGTTGGTGTATCCTTCCCTCATGTTAATACCGCTCCGCGGAATGATGTGTCTGCTCCTTGTATTGGAACCTCAGCTGCGTCCGATTCTGCGCGTCCGTTGACATCTCTCGTGATATCTCCAACAAAGCTGACAGAATATATAGTCGTCCTTGCAGGCGATCCATTGCATGGATATTCTCCACGACAAGCCTGTGGTGGCCAACTCGAAAGACGCAGGAACTTCGACCTCAGGATTGCCGTTTTATACTTCGTGGCTGTCCTCCGGAAAACAACGTCCTTCTCTGCTGCAGATGGTTCTCGTTAGGACGCTCGAAGCACAGCTTCAATCCACATCCTGGATGAACGGTGTGCGAGTATGGCTCAAATATCCAACCACAATCGCGGAAATATGCGTCGAACATGTATTCCATACTATTCATGAGTCGGTGCGATTAATCCGTTCACAAGTGCACGAGTCGTCGCTCTTCCACTCCGGCACAGAAGCCAAGATGCCTATCCACAGTACGTTTGTTACATTGTATATTCAACCATGTTAAACTAAATACACAGTCGGCATCATAATGGACGGCAATCGCCGATATGCCCGCCAGCTCGGCGAACATGTTCTGGTTGGACATGCCAAAGGGGCCGCCACGGCATCCAAAGTCCTCGAATGGTGGCTCAAATATCTGCCGAACACCATTAACTACGCATCGCCCATCCACCCCAAATACCTTACCTGCTGGGCGTTCTCATCGGAGAATTTTGAGCGTGCAGAAGAGGAGCGGGACGGGCTGTTCGCAATGATGGCCGCCGAGTTCAAGAGTCTTGCCTTCACGAGTCTTGTGCATCTGTTCCGCGTCCGTGTGCGCTTTATCGGCGGTGAGCAGCATCGATTCCCTGTGGAACTCCTGGACACAATGAGTATGGTGGAGGAAATCACCGCTTCTTATGACGGGCTGTTTCTGCAAATAGCCGTCGGATATGGCGGGCGCCAGGAGGTAGTGTCCGCGGTCCAGAGTTTGATGTCCCAAGGGAAAGAAATTACGGAGCACAATATCGGCATGGAGACGTATTGCCGCCAAAGGGACATTCCTCCTGTTAGCTTGATCATTCGAACATCTGAAAAGCGGTTGGTGGTTAACTAGTACTTCTTTTTTGGGCACTCATTTTTTTCACCTTACCTAGGACGAGTGGATTCTTCCTTTGGGATACACAGGCAGCGGAGCTGCATTTTATAAATAAACTGTGGCCACAGCTCAGCGAGATTGACTGGCTGCATGCGTTGGACAGTTTTGCAAGGCGAGAGGTACGAGGTGGTAGGTGACGAGCGAGGCCGGATAAGTCCCAGTTATCTTTTATGGCTCTTCCTCTGACTATACCCACGTTTGGAATATCCTGGCTGGTTCCACGGCGTCGAGATGGCTTTGCACTGCCACCCATTTTCCAACCAACGGAAATGTTCGTCCAGAATCGAGACCGTTGTATATTGAATGCATGGAATTCAGAGTCAGATCTTTTTGCATGAAATGTCTACGATTCAGGAAGGCCCAGAAATGTAAAACTGGAGCATCACCTCGATTGACCACAATGTCATCTAGCAATACGTCTCACTTCAGGCCCATGCTACTTACATGCCTCGAATTTTCAAGTATCTAGACATTGTTTGTCCCCTCGTTCACACATCACCTCGTCGTCGTTGCAACGTATCAGTACTCGTATAATAAGCAGCACTTTTTTTTTTTGGAAATTCTCCCTGCCCGTTCCTTCTCTCGTCAGAGTTTTCGAACTCAGTATGTAGATGTAAACTTTATCTCAATATTATCTATAACTCTGTGAAATCTCTCTCTAAGGTATGCGGGCAGGGAAACAGAGTCAGACGTTGCCGATCCCTCAAAATTTGGCGATCTGGATGGATTTCTTCTTCGGACTGTACCCAGAGAGATCCCAAAAGATTTGAAGGAAGTCTTCAGCGAAAAGAAACTTTCTGGCGACGCGGCTGTTGCACTTGCAGGGAGTTGAGCTCAAGCGTGACTGCCCTTTCCTTGCTCTTTCCCTCAGCTCCCGATGACCACAGCCCGTAAAGATCTTTTGAATCTGCAACATGCTTTTTTGGCATTCAGAATACATGTAGGCTCAAAATTATTCCAGCTTTCTCTGAGGATGTTGAGTTAGGACTGGTTTGATGCTCCGGCAACTCTCAGCACAAATCTCTCCAAAAATTTCACAGTCATAGGTGGAAACACTTACATATAGCAAGGACAAAAAACTCCGGGGCCACAGGGCGAGGAGAAAAACCAGCCTATGTCATAGTTGATGGCATCATCTGAAACTCACAAGCAGGCCGCACTTGTCGAGTTAAAATATTGCCTTGGCCAAAAATCGACTTCAGGCACTGTACTTATAGCCATTTCAGTTGTAGAGAAGTCTTGGTGCCAAGACCTTAGACATCAGCGCTCAGGCTTTCATTCGGCGGCCGGTAAGTATCCGAGTTGCCGTCATTTAGCCGCCTCCTAAGTATATAGAGTAGATCTCCGCTCAAGACCGTAACCGGCGCACATCATCATGCAATTCCCCACCCATCTGTGGCTGCTTTTCCGCTCCAAATCGGCTGTAGCTTGTGGTCTCGGCTTGGTCTATCTGTCAGTTGTTAGGACCCTTCGGTGGAGACGATACAATGCCATTCACAAGAAATATACTGCAAAATTCAAGGCAAAGGCGCTTACTCCTGAAGAAGCGCAAGAGGTGGTGCAGCTGTCCTTCATGCACGACATGCCTACATTGGCGGAATACTCCTTGGCTTTCGCTTTGTTTAAAACATATGCTATTGTGCGTTACATTCAACTGTTGATCATGCTGTACTGAATCATCTCGCAGCCTACCATATCCAAGCTGCTTTGGGAAACCAAGCAACTAGCATCATCGGAACTTGTAGCCAGACGTTACGCAGACGTGAGTTCTATTGTCAAAGCACCTTGTGGAATAACTCATCATGGAACAGACTGAAATCCTAATCGGTTGGCCTGCTTCTCTTCAATACATTTCACCACCTTCATTCAATCTTCAGCGACTTGGATGGCTTGCCCACTCGCGGGTCGATTAGTGACCGCAGAGCCTGGGGAGCCTGCAAATGACCCGAGGGCCTCGATAGCGCTTGCGCGCGTCAACTGGTTGCATTCGAAATACAAAATCGTCAGTACTGGATTTCATCATCCTTGCGTAGTTTGACACAGCTCCAAGTCAAACGAAGACTATTTGTATACTCTCGGCCTTTTCACGTTCGAACCTGCAGTAGCTTCCTTATTGTTTTCCCCCTTCACACACCACTGATATTGTTCAAGACGTGGGCGGCGAGGTACGGGTGGCGACCGCTTTCTCCACTTGAGCGCTACGTAAGTCTGTAGGTCCACTCTCCCACGAGGATCTTCATCCATGTCAGGCGGCCTTTGTGTACTGGGCCGAAGTCGGGAGAAAGATGAACATCAAGGATATTCCCAGCACTCTCGAAGATTTCCAGGCATGGATACTTGTAAGCTTTTATCGCTCATTGTCCAACCCTCAGCGATTTACTCCGCGCGCAGGCATATGAAGAGGAATACATGGTCCCCGCCCAGACAAACCACGACGTCGCGAAACACACCACGGGCGAGCTGCTTTTCATGGTCCCCCAGGCCTTTGGGCTGCGTTCCTTTTTTGAGGGCATCACAGGATCCCTGCTGGAAGACCGAGTGCGAATTGCCATGATGTAAAACCTTTCTGTGTTTGAACAACAAAAGCTTATTTTATTGCCAGGCAACCTGAGTCGCCCAAATACGCCGGCTACCTCGTCAGCGGTCTCTTAGCAATTGTTGCGTTCACCGAACGACATCTCCTCCTCCCGCGGCGGAAACCTTGGGCTGTCGTGGAATCTCCTTTGCCCAAGTCGAATTCGCCGATTGCACCACGCTTGTACCCCACTAAGTAGGTTTTCATTCACACTGTTCACCGTGATGCATTTCTTACTTACTCTTAGGTGGACATCACGGCCATGGTACAAGCCGGCCGGCCGTGGACTGGGCTACCTCTCCGATCGCTTCTTGGTGTTAATCGGCATGCACGACGACATCCCACGTCCAGAATACAAATGCGAGGGCTACAGGTTGCACGAGCTAGTAAGCCTATGTTTGCGTACTTTGATCTCAGTCCTCATACAATTCACTTAATCCAGGGCCCCTTTCGCTTCGAACAAGGTTCGTCTATACAGCACGGCTCGAATATTCTCGCAACTTACGTGGGCCACCCACTGCAGAGGGCCACGGTCAGATCATGAAAATGGCCGCAGAGATGCAGGGATGCCCCATCGCCACCGCCTGGAAGCCTAGCAAGGAGGCAGCGTGAGTTCGTCTCCAGGAAATGTGGTTGAGACCTTTGGGTCCTCTACACATACACCGTGCGGTTCAACCATCCAGTAAACCTTCCAAACTTGGTTCGATGACCTTGCTATAATAAGACTCGGGAAGAGGTATACATGTGTCTCTTCTCGTTGAATTATCGATTATGGGCTCAAAGTGAAAACGTGAAGATTTTGTTGTCGCTAAATTTAGATACATGTTCTCACGGTTGGCTTTTTGATTTGTCAGCGAAGTTCTTGTCATGATCACTCGCCACGTCGCTTTCGTCTCTTTCCACTCTCCAAGAAATGGACGTCAAAGCATGCATTCACCTTGCCCACACGCAGGTTGCCAAGTCTGCTCTCACTGTCTCCTCAAGCCCGAAAACCAACTTTTTCAGATGCGCCAAATGCCTCCGCAGAGCATATTGCAAGGCAACTTCTCAGGGGGACTGGCAGAACCACAAAATACTTTGGGATTAGTTCCAGAAGTAAGAAATGGAAATAAACCATGGGACGATTAGGAACCAGTCTATTGGTCAAACACTATTGATCGGAAAAAATGATTCTTCATGCAGAGTCGTTTCGCACTGGCTAAATACCCAGCAGATGAATCGAGGTGACGTATTCAGAAAACCGAGTGATTCCAATGCCCACGCCTCTTTTATACTAAAAGAAGTAGTACTAGTACCTTCTGCCCTCCCTTCAAGTTCGCATCCAGATGTCAAATGCAACGCTGTATGGATCCTTGCAACAGAATCTAGCAGCATCGTTCTCACTTTGCAGAGGACTAGAGGAGGGAGAGACTTCCGGACCTCTACCTGTGCATCTATGTCGTTGGGGCTTCGCAGCGGGAGTCGTTGAACGATGATGAAGACTTCCTTGATGAGGAAGATGGCACCATCAGCACGGACACGGACGCGGAACTGGACGAGGAGCTCCTGCACTAGCTGCCACGCCTCAAAATGGTCACTATGGTTCATATGGACCCAGATTTATCCCCCAGGCGAAGGTGACACAAAATATGGCTTGCAGCGACTGAAAACGAGGCCGCCGCCATGACTCTATCGGGCCACTCTGTATCACAAATTCGCTGCGCCTACCGAATACCGCGCAAATCCTCCTGATTTCGTCGTAATTATGTGGGCACGTCGCTGAACATAATTGTAGACAGCGGTATTCCAGCGCTGTTACACTTGATTACCGGGTATTACTATCACTGACATGCCATGTTCCAGTTATTCCTATATAGTCATGTTAACTATGCGATACCGGCCGCGATATCCTTCTGGAACTGGCGGACAATGGGCTCCATACCCCCCTCGTCAACAACGAATCCAAGACTGAGAGGATATGAGTTATCAAACCGCGGTGGCCACGAGGAAACGATACGACGGTTGATTGGGTCATCCTTGAACTTGACGAGGTCCAGTGCCTTCTTGCCGCCAACCTTCTCGAGCGCCTGTAGCTCCTCGCGGACGGTCGCCGTGAATCCGGGAAGACATACAACGCGTGTGTGAGGGAGGAATTTGTCCGCGGGGACGTGCTTTGCAATGACGAAGTTTTTTATGGTCGTTTCGGGGCTGGCGACCCACGACGGCAGCTCGAGTTCGGGTGAGTCGATGGAGTCCCCGATGGGGCAGAGGCATTCGATGCCCTTGAGAGGCTCCCGGATAACACCTATAAACGACAGAGTAAGATTTAAAACTGTTCCCGAGGGTGAAGTGAACGCACCAGAGATGAATGCGGAGGTCGCGGCGGATGGTGCACCAGGGCGAACGACGACGGTGGGCAGACGAATGATGCGGCCGTCAATGAAGCCTCGGCGGGAGAACTCGTTGACAAGCAGCTCGGAGGTGAGCTTTCCCATGCCGTATGCACCTTCGGGCGTAGCAATGGTATCAGGAGTCACTGTGTGGGGCTGCCGAAATATATGAGCGTATGTACGGAAATAATATAAAGTGACACACCAAAGGACCACCGTAGACGGCCAGAGACGATGTGAAGATGAACTTGATGGGAGATTTGGCGCCGTATTCGCGAGCAGCCTGCAGCATCAGACGGATGGAGTCAACATTGACCTAGGCAAGAGAGGTTGGTAATGTTGAAACTTCACAATGGATCGAATTACATACCTTAAGACCAAGATCGAAGTTATCCTCGGAGCCCCGAGACATGATTCCGTGTAAGCAGTAGATCGTATCAGGAATGCCGAATTCAGTCTTGAAAAGGGCGTCGATGGGCTCCGTGGCGGTCAAGTCAGCTTTGACAGTGACGGCTTTGGAGCCTTGAGGCGATTTGGGCTCGACGATGTCCGCGAGGATGAGGCGAACATTGGGGGTTTTGGAATCAGCGACCAGGGCCTGAGTAAGCTAATAACAAATTGTCAACGCCGGGGAATTCCGGAATGAAGCAATGAACAATGCTGGGGCTTACAAGACCGCCTAACCAGCCTGCAGCACCGGTGATGAGAACAGTGTTTGACATTGCTGAGTAGTGCAGGAGGAAGGAGTGGATGCAATTCCCATCCTTCCCCAATATAAATACGAGTCGGATTCGAAGAGAGAGCCTCTAGGCACGTGTTGGCCTCGCAACCAAAAGGAGAAACATAATTACCCACCTCCGAGTCCGTTCCGGACGAGTACATACAAGATTAGTAGCATAGGCATTCGGCTTCGCCTCCGAATGCCTATTTCTGTGCTGAACGACTATCGCCGGATGAAGTGATTGATCGGCCATCACTAATTGCTATTTCTCGAAAATTGCACTAAGTCCCTCCTTCAACAGCATTTAGATACCTCGACCCTGACACTAACCGACCCTAACATTAACAAAAACCCTACCTCAAACCTTACCCCCTCACCTAACCTCTAACCACCCCAAACCTTAACCAGCCGCTGCGCGGCAGAAATAAGGCAGAAACGGTGCCGCCATCATATGTTGATTGCTCCGGATGATGGATAGGCGTTCGAGGGATCAATAGGCATACGGGCCTCGGTCCGAACGCCTATGCTACTAAAGTTGTCGTGCCTCGTTCCGGACTCCGGGCCTATGATCTTTATTTGCTTCCTGAATATTCCTTCTCCACTCTGCCGCTCAATATCCTGGACCGATGGCAGACCATCCTTTATTGTCCTATGTCGAGCTCAACGCAAACTCAGTGGAAAATCGTCATAGGTTGCGATGTGCGAATCTCCCCCCATTTCTTTCGGACACACGCTGAACATGACCTTCCAGGTTGCTGGTCTGCAGTACAAGAACGCACTGAAAGCGGACCTGGAAAAAGATCCGCGCGTGTCAGAAGTCATCGATGTTGGAGTGAACGGCAGAACGCACAGGTTCTTTGCATGGGCCAGCGGGTTGTAGTGATTGAGCTAGCCCGCAGAGTAGTTAAGGAGTGGCTTGGTTATACTTTCGACCAAACATCCGGTTCTCCTGCGAAAGTGGACGCGATTTCCCAGTACGCGATTGTCGCCTGTTAATGTTTACATTATGTAGTGACTCCAATCCAATTGAATGATAATTCACACTCGTTCAAACCGCCTCATTCAAGCTCAACCCCGTCATTCAGCCACCTCAGAAACTTGATTTTGAAGCCTCATGGCGATTGAGGCCTTCCATTTGGCATCTAAGGAGACGAAACCGGCTCGATAAGTTCAACCCAGCCATAATTCAAACCATTTAACTCTGAATTCAACTACTCGACTTGGACATCGATAGTGTTCAACTTCCCTGAATGTAAGATTTAGTTGTATTGAAACGTCTGAGTGAACGCCGTTTTTGTAACGTCCAGTAGGGTTCACAGGTAATACATTCACTCGTCAATTCCAGGGTATAAAGACCAGACACAGAGCCTCAAGCTTTTCCTGCCGAATTGAACAATTTGAAGAAGCGGTCACACACTTTCGAGAACACCTCTGTTGCATCGTCAACTGCGTCTGGAAATGGCTTGGTCTGCAGGCCTTCAGCCAATGCCTTGGCGTATGGGTCGCGCGCCCAGCTGTTGACATTGATCTGGCGAGAGTAAGATAACATATAAATATAAAAGACAAACGCAGCACCTTGCTGATACCGTTTTTGATGCACTCAACAAAGAGCTCGTCAGGAAGCTCGTCCGTGCCATGCAAACAAAGGGGAACTTTGCCCGCAAAGGTGATGTGGAGGGCCTTCAAGCTGGGGAGGAGGTCAGTGAGAGATCGATGTATAAAGAGGAGCGGGAAGGTACATTTCTTGGCGGAAATTTGGGGGTTTGATGTAAGATCCGTGCAAGTTACCGATGCTGGGAGCGAGGATGATGGCGCCAGTCCTACAAGTAGATGAGTCGAACTGAATTAGAAGGATATGTCGCGAACCCATTTATGAATGCAGTTGCTTTGGAAGGGTCGGTGAGTTTCGCGTCGGAGATTACTCTCAGCCCGGCTTCGCCTCCCTCCAACCGACCAAGTTCAACTTCAACGGCGACGCCACATTTGGCGGCGCGTTCAACATATGGCCGGGCGATGGCAATGTTCTCCTCATCTGTCTGTCTCGGTTGTTAGATACGACGCTTGCCAAGAATGCAACCTACCTCGGCGTGGCTAGCGTCAACCATGATGCTGTCGAATGCTATGCCCTTCTCCGCCAGAGAAAGTGCAAGTTCAATATGTTCGGGATCGGTAGCATGGTCGAGATGAACAGCTATTGGGACAGATGCCTGATGTGCTCTGCGTAGATGTGGTTAGAAAGAAGTGGGGAAAATAACAGCTCTGCGAACGTACGCATTTAGACAGAATTGGAGGAAGGGACCCTTGCCGTACGCAAGAGTGATGGGGAACAGTTGGAGGATCGCAGGACTCTTCATGCGCTCAGCAGAACGAACAAGGCCAATTACAGAGTGAGCATCGTAGCTTGAGAACGCTTCTCAGGCCTGGGAACGACGCAACGTTCAGCTACAGCGTACCAAGTTTGAGCGAGGATTCCATAGCCTTCCTTCTCAGCTTTTGTGAGGATTTGGATCGTACGGTTTGAAGTGAGAGATTTGGACATTGTGCGTTTCATTCAAAGGTAAAGTTGGACGTGAGGTGACAAGTTGAATGTCCGTGTACGAATCGGAACACGGTTATATGTACCTTGCTTAGTATACCTGTGAGAGACTAGAGTCAGGAGACATTGTTCCGTAAATCCACATGATCCGAGAGCAGGTCAGTATCCGCGTCCCGCACTTTTTCTGCCCTGTATCTAGCGAGGACACGGAATGGATGTCCGTTCAGATCACCAAAATTGATGGTCCGGCAGGCGATTTTCTATTCTTTCCCATTCACAAATCTCTTAGAGTTTTTACATAGCAGTAGCTAGGAGGTATACGTATTAATTCCGGAGGATACCGGGAGCAAGTAGGTACAGGGAGAGGAAAGAAATCGAATTTCCAGACCCATTGTGCATTTCCAGACCCATTGGGCAACATAGTACAGGGAAATCCCTGATTTGAAGCCCATCCTCCATTGGCACATATGCACACAGTGGCTATACTGCATGCAATAGTTCCCTACCTCAGAAATACTCAAATTTACAGTGTTCAAATAAACTTACGCATGATCGACAAAGGGGTGTGACGCGTTGATAAGGCGCGCACCAGTGCACGCATGAAAATCACATTTTTCATTCATTTCAAAGACTTATCAATTGACTATGTGAGGCTTAGTTGCGGAATGTACGTTCTCCTCGGAACGGTACATTAGATCTTTGAAGGCCGAAAGCCAATGGGACACTACGTTGTAGCGGCTGAAGACGGTTCGTTATCAACCAGAATCAGTACACTATACTTACTGTTGGGCGCCGGGAGTCAGCTAACCACTGGATTCCTTGTGTGCTGGAGATTAAACAAGAGGGATTATTGAAGTTTAGAGTAGCCGCTACTCGCGGCTCGGACCGTTATTGACACAATCTGTCAGAATTGAACTTGGATAATGACTTATGGGAGTGGCCGCCACCCGGCTACCTTCATTTCCGTTATCCCCAATTGAGTTACGAATGACTACTGAATATGACTTCACTGGCGGCTAGACTTCCGAAGTCGGCTAAACACAGATTATCGAGTAGCCGCCACTGAACTGAATAATGAACAAGTAGGTTGGAGCACCAGCGGCTACTTCCCTTGTGACTGCTAGAATTGAACTATGAAGTGTTGAAGCCTCAGAACCGTCTCTGGCGGCCAGTACGATACTGGCGGCAAAGGTCCTAACAAGGGTCTTCGGACTGGTGGCTAGACTTGGCAACACATGAAATATCGATGAGAATGGTGTCAGACTGGCGGCCAGACCTGGTCGCCATGACTATGCACCCACGGAATTGAATAACGACTCTGCCATTGGCCGCCGGTCATTATGCCAAGCTGGCGGCTCGGTGAAAACTAACCACCGAGGTTTCATATTATCTCCGTTTGTAAAACCAAGTTGTATAAAGCTAGTAGAATTACTCTTGTAACAGTAGTAGACTTTCCCCCCCGCTCGCGGGCTAACAAGTAGACTGTGGATTTGATTGATATTGAATTTGGGTTGCCCGTAATAAGAATTGGATTCTCGTGACGCTTAAGCTCCGAGTCTCTATTAAGATTAGCTAGCCGCCAAGAGTCCAACTCTGCCTAGCCTCTTCTCTTGAAGTGAATCCCAAATTGAGACTTCGTTGACGCTTTAGCTCCGAGTCGCACACGTTATTAACTAGTGCACCCTTGTACTGAGACGTCCAACCCTCCGAGCGGAACTATTTGAAGACGTAGCGAACTTTGTTGACGCTTTAGCTCCAAGTTCCTTGAACATTTTGAAGTCCCAGTTGAAAGACACCACTTTGAGTCTAGCGGCCAAAGCATTTGAAAACCCTTGAAAGCATTTCCGTTGAATTGTGGCTCTAGCCGCTACTGCATCTGCCCGCTGAAACAAACCTCTGAAATTGAAACTTGACTATTCTTGAAGGACGATACGCCTGTCCTACCTCCCCGAACACACACGAGACATTTTGGTATTGAGTTGTTGAGATTTGATTAGTGTTTTTGAGTTGTTTAGTGTTAGTTGAGTTCGCTCGCTTTCACTCACTCTTTAGCATAGTTTTCGATTTCACGGCTGCACCCGAGTGCACCGTATCAGCGTGACCACCCGGTACCATTTCGACAATTTGATACCCCCGAAATTTTTGCGTGACCACCGGAAATTTTTCAAAAACTCCACTGTGAAATTTTGTTTTTTAGTGTTTTTGGGATATTTTGGCCCTATGTGATGCAAATTTCGGTTTGATAAAGCCCTGCGTGATGTGTGACCTCGACCGAAATTCGACATCGATAAGCAGGTCAGGCTCCGATAAGAGGGTGTGTGATGTGTGACTATCAACCTGATTCAAATAATACAGTATTCCCGAGAAGCCCGGAGTATTTAGCTTCTGCTAGGATTATTGGTGTTAGGGCGCAACAAAGAAGATTATAGAAGCATGTCATGTTCGCATTGAAAGTGAGAAAGACTGAATTAGTTCAGAAGTAGGACAAGTCAGTGTGACTCACAGTCGAGTCAATTTCTGATCAAAATGTGCACCTGATGGGAGATTGTTGCGTCGGAAAGTTGGTAAAACTGTGCTGGCAAGTAGAGTGTTGAAGGGTGATTAGACCCATAGCTCAACGATCCGTCAAAAGCAATTTGAAGGATTGTCAAATCTCTGTAGCAGCCGTGACCAAATCCGGAAGAAATTGCGAAATTGGCCACCACTGGTAAAACGAAAGAAAAGCAATACTGGGTAGCAGAATAAAAATGCCCTTGCCAAAATACTAGTCTCACAGCCCAGGATTGAATATTACCAGTACAATGTGACCACCGTGGAGGTGGTGGTGAATAAACTTGCTGCTATGATGGGGGAGCGGAAACAGGTGTGCCAACGTCTTCCTGACCAACTTAAGAGCCTTTTTCGGCCATTACGGGGCGAAAATGAGGTAAGCGACGCTAACTCACTGGAATCCAAGGGGTATTCGCTGGAAGAAGCCGAGACACTGGGTCGATAGGTAGGTAGGTCCGAGGCAGTCTTATTTCACTTTTTGGAATTTGCTTGGATCACTCTGAAAATGCATTTAGAAGGGTCAGAAAAGAATCAAGTTTTTTGGAGGGGCTCGGAGGGCTAAAAAATCTTTCAACACCCTCGAAATCCATTTCAGATGGAAGTAATTTACGGCAATTGCGCCCAGATACGTCTCGGATTGGGGCATAAAATACAGATTCTGGCCATTGCCGTAGGAAGATCACTCGGCTACGCTCGCTTAGGCTCGGCTAATAGGTAGGTAGGGCCCAGAGAGCCTTACTGCACTTTTCCGACCCTGTGTGGGAAATTTTAAGGGTGAATACCCCGAATCTCATCGACACGAGGGAAAAATAGGTGCCTAGTGGTCTAAAATTGCTTGCAATTGCTGTTGCTCGAGTAGAGGAAAAGCAAACACCCCATCTCACCTTTTGGTTGGCAAATGCAACCACCAGCCAGGGGAATGATTCTGCTATTTTTAGCACTACTATCAACGTCGCAGGTACCGCAGGCATGTGTCTGGGGTCCCAACATTCAAATAAACTCACGGATCGTGATGGGATCACGGCCGGCTCCAAAAACCGAAGCTGTCCTGTCCGTGTTGCCATACTCTACAGAACAGGGCAGAAGCAAGTGAATAACGGACCGACTTGGGCTTGTGACTCGTCCAAATTCTGTCTGATGGCACTCGGCGCCATCATTTCCTTGCCGCGCTCACGACCGAGGTCCGGGCGCGCGCCGCTGAGCGACCCCAGACCTCGTGTTCTGGGGCGCAGCGAGCGCTGCAGCGATCGAGACGCTCAAGCAGAGCACAGCAGCCCGTGTTGGGCATCGCACCGTCATGGACGCCCTGATTCCGTTCGTCGAGCCGCTGTCGAACCGTACAACTTTCGAGGTCGCTGTCGCGGCGTGCGACGTGGGCGGCGAAGGGACTGCTGCGCTAGTGGCCAAGCTGGGTCGTGCAACGTACGTTGGAGACAATGGAAACTTCCTCCCGACCCAGGCGCGACGAGCTTGGTTTTCTTGACTGCGGGAATGCTCAAGGGGTTTTTGAGGATCTTCCCATTATCATTATTTTTGTACATTCCGAGTTTCAATAATCACGCAAGCATTTCACTGCCATTTATTCTGCAGCAACAGCTGTCCGAGAATTCAAGCCGTTGTCTTCGGACAGGGATCGGACAATACATAAGCAAACCTTTCTTCAGCCAGTACATGTCCAACCCATTTTTCCATTCTGCGGCGCCGGCCCTCTGTCGCTTTCAAAACGAGACATAGAGCCAAATGCACCGCTGCTTTTCGATCCCAGAAATTATTTGCATGGTATGCGACCAGCTTCAGGATGACACCGCTGCGCTTTCCGTACTGGCCAGAACGGCAAAGCTTTTTCATTCCTATGCACTGGATATTCTTTGGAAGGAGCAGCACGATCTGTTCACCCTTTTGAAATGCATGCCAGTCGATTTGTGGGAGACGAAAGAGCAGGACGATGAAGTACTCTCGTTCGTCGTACGCGGCCTGTGACTCGACTTTCATAGCATCTCACAATAGTTCGTTCCTTAGGGCTTGCTGCGACCAGCTATTCCGTCCGACCTCGATAGATTGTTGTTCTATTCGCGTCGTGTCAAGCTTTTCATTGCCCATGACCACAAAAATCTCCCTACCGAAGACCTCCGGACATGCCTTGCAGGCCAAACTCTGTTCCCTCGTATTACGGCTCTGGTCTGGGGTCGTCCGGAACGGTTTTGCGAGCTCCCGTTGTACCTCGGCCCAAATGTAAAGCATCTCGGAGTTGCGTTGAAGGACTCTGCGCCGCATCTGCGCCTCCTTCGCGACTTAACACGCCGATATCCGACACTGCAGAGCGTTGACATCAGCCTGCCCCCCTCGGCATCCACAACCAAGGGCGTTTCGGATGCTGTCTGCAGTCTGCGTACTGTGGATCGGCTCACGGTGAACACGCTCACCGCCGAAGCCCTCTTGCACCTCGCAGCAACTCCGAATCTGACCGTCTTCAATCTCATGTCCGTCGGCGACATTACTATGCCAGAAACCCTGCCCGACGATCGTTTCATACACCTCCAGCATATGAACGTCGGCGCGGTGACCATCGAGCAGTGCACATCCCTTCTGCGGCTGTTCTCCGCAGCTCCGCTGACCACCGCGTTCTTCGCACTCGGTGAATCGGAGCGGTCACTGGGATCTGCATGGGCCTCATTTGCCGCCGCTTTGCGAGACCACTGCGCACATTCGTCCCTACGCAGCATTTTCGTCTATCATGGCTCCCCCTCCGACCCACCCTCCACCCGCACCTACATCTCCACCCCGCCCACCGGCGCCGCTCTCGCACCTTTGCTCATCTTCCGCCACCTCACCTCTCTCATTCTCGAGCCACCACACGGCCTCGATCTCGACGAACCCGTTCTGCGCGACATGGCGCACGCCTGGCCGTCTATCGAGAAGCTGGTTCTTGGAGTGAGTGGCGCAGAAACTGAGCCCCGCCGGACGAACGTAACGCTGCACGCCCTGCTGCCATTCGCTGCGCATTGTCCAAATCTGCGCACGTTGGGCGTCGTTTTGCATGCGGCGAAACCGCCCATGGAAGCAGTAGCGGAGCCGGCGAAAGCAAGCGGCGAGCTAGGGACATTGAGAGATGAAGAGGCGGAACTAAAGAAATCAAGCGGTGCGGAGCTGAAGAAATCGAAACCTGCTCACAACATGCTGACCCGCCTCCTCCTGGGCCCGTCCTCGATCGCGGATGCAGACGTGACTCAGGTTGCGGAGTTTCTGGCAGCCGTGTTCCCAAACCTCGAGGCGATTGTGTGCTCGCCCCTCCTTGACCTAGCGGATTTGTGGGACCAGGTCGGAAGAGAGATGGCGCAGTTTTTGCCGGAGCGGTCCGGGACGACTCCATAACGCTTCTTCAGTAGTTTTCCACCTTGCGAGTACAGATACACGATTTACTTCTTCTTGAGTATGTACCGCTGCGTGCAGATCCTGCAATCAGCTTTCTGTTGGGCGAGGACTCCTTCATTTCCTGTAAACTGGATAGGTACGCTGAATTGACACGCGTACGATGATGTTTACAGAGGATTACAAGATGCGTAAAGTGCAAAGGTCCTTTCCGATATTATCCCTACTCAGCCCTCGCACCTCTTGAAGGTTGACGAAATGCGGCCCATTTGAAGCGGCGGCCAGAGCCTTGGCCTGACGGGCTTTGCGCCGCGAGTAGATGTACTCTGGTCGCGCAGCCTTCATCTTCCGGTCGATCCATTTGAACCTGCGCACAAAGAGGTCAGAAATGAATGGCTCGCTAGTGGACTGGGAATGCATACGCGATGATGGTAATGATAATCGTCAGCACCAGAACAGCTTTCTCCACCTTCTCGGCCGTGGTATTCTCTGCCCCCAGAGTCAGACGCAAGAAAAGCACCGTCAAGTGAAAGAACGCACCAGAGTTCTCGGGCTGCAGAGCATACCCGATGTACACCGGGACGAACTGCTTTGGCATTGAGAGGATGGCAGCGCCAACGAACATGCCGAACGAGACACCGACGGTGGAGAACACCGCTATCGCGATTGCGTGGGTGTTAGGGTGCCGATTATTTCAAGAAAAATTTGTGAGGACGGAGCTGTATCGGATGACGAGGACGACCAGGAAGCCGCCCTTGCGCACGACATGCGCTAACAGACCATACGAAATATCCTTCTGCTCATTTTTTCGCTGCGCGCTGTACATGCGTATTTAAAGATGCTGATGTGTTTGAATTTGGTTTGAATCGAGATTTCGGGATGTGAAGAAATCGGAAAACTCACAAATAGTTTGCGCTTTCCCCGAGAAGGGTTCCAACTTGGCGAGCGTCAGTGCATAGGACAGAAACAGGCCTGAATGCCCACCTGCAGTGATGACACACGCGACTGGGAAGTCCCAAGTTACGCCTGCCAGCATCGCTAATAGTTCGTGGCCCTCGTGATATTCCCGCATTTGCGCGGTTCGTTAGACTCTGCAACGCGTCGAGATAATATTAGGACACACGTATTTTCTGCTTTGTGCTCTTCTTCTCTTTGATGCCGTGCAGAGCATTGTACTCGCTCTGAGTGGGGCTGGGTGTGCGCGCGATGCTACGCGGGTCTGCTACATCGGGTTTCGCCTTGAGTTATAGTGGATTCCCAGCCCTGGAAGGGATACGGCGCGTACACCGGGTACGGCGCTGCCATCTTTGGTTGGGAATCCATGATCATGTCGGAAATGTGAATGCCGTTGAAATTGCGCCAGGCAAGATTTATAATCCTCGAAACGAGGCGCGTCTTATGCCGTTTGCACCGCAGTCCTGTCCGAGATCGTGATTCATTTGGGCTCCGAAAAGATAGCTACTCCCGACGGAGTCGAGAACAGAAGCTGAGGCACTTTGTCGGCGTAGAACCATGATTGAATTGTTTGGATGACCAGGAGCCCATTCCTTGCTTTTTTTCCTCGCCGAAGAGAGCACAATTCCTGGACGACGAAGAGGACCGTCCGGAAATCCAATCAAGATGTCGAGCAGCTGTCGGGATACAATCCGACTACTGTCGTTGAAGTGCGGAAGAAGGTCCAAGGCTTACGAGTCGGCGATTTGTAAAAATGATGTCTGCCTCAACTTGGCGACTCGACGCCAAATGGCAGAATTGGCAATTAATCGAACACTGGCCATACAGCGGCATTGAGCGGGACAGAAACAGGAATACAACGACGTTTCCCCCCTTCCGCATTGGATTCCTCAAGTTCAGCGTCGAGGAACTTACAAAACACTTGGCACGAATCCGCAGAGTCGCCACAGCATAACTTCACAGAGGCGGTGCATCCCGCCGTTGATTTTCATGGGGCTGGGCAGTACGTACGTATATTCAACTGGATCGTCAAGGTGATATGTTCCCCTCAGTGAGTTACGCTGAGTCTCGAGCCCAACCTTGAGCTTGAGCGTTCAGAAGAATGGGAAGACACTGTACCGTTCTTCCGTACAAGGACGAAAGGATAACAGGATCGACGTCTTGATCGCCGTTAATGTTCGCGTATTGGTCCGTCGGAGCACATCCATTAAATAAATTTGCAGGAAAATGACTTGTGAGGCTGGTGAGTTGTAACACCGCGGACTCCTTCATGTTACGAGTGGCAGATTTTTGCGATTTTTACGAGCTCACAGGCTGGCCGCTGAGGTAAGTCCTTCGAATGTGAAAAGCGGCGATGATCGAGGGACCGTGCGGCTTCAAGTTCAACTGGCAGTGAACGCGAGGTTGGCAACTGTGGAGTAGTCGAACACCGCGGGACTTCTCCGGGAGGTGAGATTGAAGGTGGCCCGATTGCTGATGGAAAATGACCGCGTTGGTGCGCGCAGAGGAAATAAAAGTTGAGGTGAGAGGATCCGAGTCAAGCGGTGATGATATCACTGACCATGTCATCTCCGTGAAACTCGACCGATTGCCAGAATAACTTCAGCATGTCGTGGACCAGAGTATTGAACGACGGCCGACGCATTCGGATGCTTGCGTTGCGCTTGCGTCACTTCCCCACCACAAACTCCCCAAAAAGTGAGGCAAAACATAAACGTGGATTTACGCGTAAGCGCGTCGGTGACACGTCCCGCCTCACGGATTCCGCGAGGGCACACATTTCCGAGGGAATGAGCGCGTGTTTGACGCATTCGGAATCAGACCGCAGCAATGGCAGTGAGACGGAGTCATTGGGCAAGGCAAAGGAGTGAAAATGCAACAGAGACAAGCAGAGAACACGTGGTTGGATTACCATATTAAAGCAGTTCCGGAGTGGTTACGCAGCCAGCCTAACCCCTTATCTACAACCACCACAATCTATCCCTCCGCTTCCTCTATACTGCTGGGCTCACATCTACTCCCTCTCTCTCTACCCTTTATGCGTTGTTTACTCACCGCGTCCCTCGCGGTGGCGGGGCTCGCCGGGAACGCCCTAGCTCATCGTGCGGGCGACGAACCCGTCCGTCACCGGAAGTCTCTTGGCTTCGGACCAGTGCACAAGCACGCTGTATACCGTTCCACTCCGTATCAGGTCGTAACCAATGCGTTCACTCGCATGCCGGAGGACTCCGACCCTTTCCAGGTCGCCCGGGCCTTCGTCGAGGACATCCTCAGCGGCCGCCTCTCGGAGGCGAGCTCGTATAAGATTCGCAAGGACTCTTATACGGACTCGAACACGGGGATAACCCATGTCTATGTTCGCCAGATGATTAATGGCCTGGAGGTGTCCGATGGCGACATGAATATCAACATTAAGGACGGGATGGTGTTGTCCTACGGCAACTCGGTCTGTTAATTGTCTCCCAGGTTTCTGAACTACTTGCTTAATCTTGCCTCCAGTTTTACACGGGTGCCGCCCCTGGCCAGTTTGTTCAGACAGCCCTCGATGAGGACATACGTCATCCTCACCAGGAGTTCTGCGACGGCCTCACCGACGAGCTGGACATCCACTACACGTCCTTCTTGGACTCTCAGCGCGAGCAGGTCGTCATGGGTGACGCCGCTGTCTCTGACCAGACGCTGAAGCACCTTACCCACGTCCACCACTCCAACTGCCGCTTCCAGGATCTACCGTTGAACATGGCTGCCCAGACCGAAGGCAAGGACATAGACCTCCGCTCCGCTCTCTTGCAATTTATGGTGGCCGCTACTCCTCACGACCACGTTGTCAACGATATCCTCAGCAACTTCGACTCACACTTGGCGAAGATGGTCGAGTACTCCGAGGGCAACCACTTCGCCCCCTCGGACGACCCGGTCCACATCATGGTGGATAATGTCCCTGATGCCGTCAACCCCGTCAAGGCCAAGCTCGCCTACGTCCAGATCCCGGGCAAGGACGACGACTCAGTCCACCTCAGCCTCGTCTGGAAGGTTTGTTTCTCTGACTTGCTCTCAGTACTCTGGTACTCAAATCACTTTGCAGTTCGAGGTCGAGATGCAAGACAATTGGTATGAGACTGCCGTCTCGGCCACCGCGCCTCATCGAATCATCTCCGTTGTTGACTGGGCCTCTGACGCCCCTGTCCCCATTCCCGAGCCCGAGACGACTGCGACCTACAACGTCTATGCCTTCGGCGTAAACGATCCCTCTGAGGGCAAGCGCACCACCGAGAAGGAGAACTTTGATGCTCTCGCGTCGCCTGTTGGATGGCACTCGCTTCCTGTCGCCAACGACCCTTCCCTGCGTGGGGTTAGACTGTCTACCAAGGAGTTCTACCGCAACACCACGACCACCTGGGGTAACAATGTACGCCCGATTTCGTGAAAAAATCTTATCAACGTGTTGACCGTCCTTCAGGTTTTCGCTCAGGAGAACTGGGAGGGCCAGAACGCCTACCTGACCAACTACCGCCCCGACGCCGGCAAAGGCAAGGAGTTCGACTTCTCGTACAAGCCGAAGGAGACCGAGAAACCCGATGCCCTCGAGGAGGCGCAGAAGTACATCAACGCTACTGTAGCGCAGCTCTTCTACACTACCAACATGGTCCACGACTTGTACTACAGGTAATGCCCACCCTTGCTGCGTCGAATCACTTCGCTTATGCATGATGCAGATACGGCTTCGACGAAGTCTCTGGCAACTTCCAGCAGTATAACTTCGGCCGCGGTGGTCAGGGCAATGACGCTGTCATCGCTAATGCTCAGGATGGTTCCGGCTACAACAACGCCAACTTCATGACCCCTCCCGATGGTCAGAACGGACGCATGCGCATGTACCTCTGGAACACCGCCATCCCATACCGAGACGGTGACTTCGAGGCAGGCATTGTCATCCACGAGCTGAGCCACGGCTTGAGCACTCGTCTGACTGGTGGCCCTGCGAACTCGGGATGCCTGCCTTTCGGCGAGAGCGGTGGAATGGGTGAGGGCTGGGGTGATTTCCTCGCCACCACCATCCGTAGCACGGCGAACTACTCCGACTACGCTATGGGCTCGTGGGCCGCTAACCGCGTCCAGGGTATCCGCAACTACCCCTACTCTCTTGTATGTTGTTGCGCTTCAAAGAGTCGAACCTCCGCTTACTGTATTGCATAGAACGAGACCATCAACCCCTCCACCTACAAGACGCTCGACAAGCCTGGGTACTTTGGTGTCCACGCCATCGGTGAGGTCTGGGCCCAGATCCTCTGGGTTGTGTCTCAGGGCCTCATCGAGAAGCACGGCTTCACGGACACCCTCTACCCGCCTGCCCCGCGCAAGGACGGAAGCGTCCCCACAGGCGACTTCTACCGTCCCGCCTCGGGCAAGAAGCCCCTTGTGCCCAAGCATGGTAACTCGCTCATCTTCCAGTGCGCCCTATATTTCATCTCGCCGCCGAAGCCCAGGCTAACTGACTGCACACAGGCTCGTCCTTAACGCCATGAAGCTGCAACCTTGCCGTCCCGGGTTCTTCGAGGCTCGCGATGCGATCATTCTCGCTGACCAGCAGCTCACAGGCGGTGAGAACTTCTGCACCCTGTGGAAGGGATTCTCCGCGAAGGGCCTTGGCCCTGACGCGAGCGTCGTCCTTCGCACCCCGTGGGGTGGAGGAGTGCGCACTGACGACTTCGAGGTGCCAACCGCGTGTGCATGAGCATGACCCGTAGAATATACATGATCTGGGGCTTTCCTAATCTTTACGAGAATACGAGTGTCTATTGCAGTGTTTTTTACTACCTTGTCGCACAGTTGTACGAGTAGATGTTGAATGCATATTTCTAACTAAAACTTGGTGAGGGGAAGAAACAGGGAAGGTGACGGCCTTGGAAGTAAACAATTGTAAGCTCGCTTCTTATTTTTTCTCTTCATGCCCAATTCATGCAAACAACTTGCCAACAACCATGCAGAACCAATTCAATAGCGTGCCGAATCGACTCCCTTCGTCTTGAATGCGTCCGAGTTGCCAAATGTTAAGCAGTGTTAAGCTTTGCAGATTTGGAAGTCACATCAACTTTTGACGACACGGTATCGGTTTTAATAATAGAATAATAGCTATCTTCAAAACGACATCACCAAAGGGGCTTTCAATCAAATGCCTGCTCAGTTTTATGTTGCTATCCTCAGGCCGGAGAATATCATTTGTGAAGGGAGGGACGAATCCGACAGGGTGATCGTAGGGCCCGGGTGTACAATCAGGTTGCTCGCAGCGATGTGAGAAATGATTCCAGCTACGTGTTTCAGCACTGCGATGCAACACCGGCACACCTGGGAGCACTTACGGGTAGCCTCGGCCCACACAAGAGACCCGGCGTCGGGCGCGGCGTGGTGGCGCGGCGGTTGAGGCACCGTGGGCATCATTACCACGTCGTACGATGAAAGGACTGCGTTGTATTCATCTTGAAGGCGTCGAGAGAGGTTCATGGCCCGGCCGTAACTTTGGACAATCGCATGTGAGTGCCATGGAGAAAGGAAGAAGGATAAAAGTGCTTCTAACGCAGTAACGCTGTGGGGTAGCGGGACCAGCCATATTGCCTGTGAGATGGAAAGCCGTCAGAGCAGGAACTTGAGCGTTGAACTTGAAGCGCAGGTGCGACGTACGCGCACATGGACGTCCCGGTCACATAATATTTGGCTTTCTCAAAAATTTCCTGGGTCCATTCAAGAAAAGCCCTAGTTGTGATTATAGCAGCCTGAGAAATTTTGCTCAGCAGTTCTTGTCATCGATTCCCCAGTCAATTCTGATGATCAAACGAGGTTGAATTTGAAGATGAATGGCGCCGAAACCTAACCATCGAGCCCGCAACTGATAGTTATGAAGCGTGGCTACGGATACAAACTTTAAGACTACATAACGACAATGGACGGATTGTGGGCGGTGATACAATGAGTTTCCGAGGGAATGCAAAAATGGAACATCCATTTGCAGCGTTCATCCGCTGTCGTTTCCTGTGTGGATTCCTTCGAGCGGTGCGTAGGTGGTTCTCATCGAGGATTCGCGAGGAATAATATTGACCACCGCACCATAGGCTGCGTCATCCTCAGAACCGCCTGATACCGATGGGGAGTGGAACATGTTCCCGAACTCGGAAAAGAAATCCTGATAACTTGGATCCTGTGACTGCGATTTATTGAACGACGTAGGAAGATCCGTCTCCTCCGCTCCGATGAGCGAGGGCTCCATGCCGGAATATGAGTGCGCAGACGTGTAGTTGTCGGTAGGTGTAATCGGCGACGAGGCTGAGGACGTGTCACCGGGCGATGGGGGTTGCAGAGCAGGTATATCTGGCGACCAACAATCGTAGTTACGCTGATCTCTGTATGGTTCGCTCGACCGCGGGCTCTGACATGACGAAACTCCCTGTCGAACATTCAGCGGAGACGTTATAATAGGATTAGCGAGGACGGACTGGGACAGACATCACAATTTCTCCTTGCTGCGTATAGAAAGCTGGTCCACAGAACTGACCCGGCTCCTGCTGAGTAGTATGAGTGAATGTTAGGTTTGAATGAAACCAAAACCTACTTGAAGTGGTGTATACTTTGATGGCGCTCGGACGTCCCAGCTCGACCCGCCAGGCTGATCGACAGTGTAAACACTTTGTGATAGCAATCTGTCTGCACTGATACTACTGCACGCCGGGAGAGCCTCGGAGGGGGTCGAGCAGGTCTCGTCGTAAAAGCCGTATGTCGATGGGACAAAGACATCCGCGCGCGCACAGCTTGGCTCTGGATTCTCCTGTGCTTCTTTTGAACACGGTGGACCACTGGTTGCGACCATGGATCGATCCATGGTTTCGCTATACGGCTCAATGCCGATGGCTCCAGGTGGCGGGCAGGACGTTGCCCGACGAGCAAAATAAGTCAGCGTGCGACGGGTGGCCCACGGCGGATAATAGACCGTCACCATATCTTTCGAACCTTGGTCGGCGGCCTGCGCAGCTACTTCTGCTTCCACCACCCTTTGTACCTCGTTCTCTATCAGTTTCTTGACCGCCTTCTCGGTAGGCTTTGGCTTCCTGTTTCGTGGGGCGTATTTGTAACCGGGGTACATCGCCGCGTGCCGTTTCTTCTCGGCTTCAGCCATGACGACCCATGGGGCGCGTTGCTCGTCGGTCATGTTGCGCCAGATGTTGCCGACCATCCGCGAGACGTCGTTCTGATCGCGCTCTTTCGTTGTCTTTTCATTCTGGCGGCCGTAATCGCAGCGAAAGAGGATGAAGGCGTTTCGCGGGCGCGGAATGTGGCCCAGAGGTTGTTTGCGCGCATGAGATTTTTTGGTCGGGAAGGGACGCGGGGCTGTGGGGAGTGGTAGATCCTCAGACAGTACGATCGTTGGAGGAGACTCTGCCTCCGATGGCGAAGAACAGGAAGATATCGAGAAGTTGCACGGGGAAAGAGACGCGTCCGACATTACGGTCGCCGGCCTTCATGCGCCAATTCGTTACCGACACGAGCTTCGCTGCTGGCCGTCGAGAGAGCTGGGAGAGGACAAACAGATACTTTGAAAGAGGGTTACGGAAGACAGTGCGTGTTTGGCGAACAACACGTTGTCAAAAGTTGCCAAAGGCAGCATCGACAAAGAATAGAACCTTGCTCCACAAGACCAGTTTTGCGGTCACAAAAACGACTAAGTGGAATCGTATACTTAACATGGCTGAAAGTATGGACCCTTAGCGGTATTGTCTGCATGGCGTTAGTGTACATTCTTTGTTTTTTCTTCCACAAAAACCTGATCAGCAATTTGCCTCCGGGGCTAAATCGCGGCCACGTGTTGGGAACGTTGAGATGGACGTTCCGGCTTGGTGATGTCAATACTGAAAGCCCATTGTTCTCCTGATCGGGCTGCAACAGCTACTGAAGGAAATCCCCGCAGAACATCGGAGACACAATGCGCAGACGAGCGAACTTTTTAAGTTGTGCTTCAAGATCGGGAAAATTTGACACCCCTACCTTCCTACAAACCGAGACCTTCAGCGCAGATGCACTCCAGGGTTCAAGCCTTGAAGATGTAGAGCTGACTCTTTCCCCATCCAAGTCGCCAGATTTCAGACAACTGCCACGCCCGACAACGCCCGAAAGATTCCGCCTTTTTTGGTCTGGCAGATGGCCGAGAGCTGAGGGCCGCTAGACACGTTGAAGATGTTGCTGTTGCCCGAAAATCTTGAAAAGAAGGCCTCGTAGCCTCGCTTTGCGTCGCCGTCGATTTTGGTCCAGTTTAAGAACTTGAAGTTGCTTGTTATTTGTTCAAGCTTCATTTGAAAGGCCTTGCCCGTTTTGGCTCCTCGTCATATCCTCGGCGCCCCAGCCGGTTCCCAGACTCACAGCCAGCGCCACCTAACAGCCGTGAAGCTTTGCAGCCTCAACGTGTCATTGGTCAGCTATACTTCGCTACCTCATCCCTTCTACGTCCATCTGCGCAGCTATCGTCAATCCGCAGCCCGTCCTAAAATAACCCTTTATCAACCTTAAGAACACTATTTCTCAGCAATGATTATCGACGAAAAGTGCATGCAACCCCCTCCATCATATTTTGCGAGCCAGGCAAATGGACCCCCTCCGTTTCCACATTCCAGGCCGGCGATGACACTGTCGACCCTTCCTGCGCACCTATTGTTGCAGGTCGTTCACATGACTTTCCCTCAGACACCGGGGATTGACGAAGGCAGGCTGGAAAGACAACGGAAGACCCTATATTGGCTTGCAGTGAGCCTGAGGCTAGTCAATCGTGCGTTGTACATCGGTAAGTAGTGTCGTGGACCTTCGCCTTCTGGCTGTTTCTGATCCATTTCCAAGCATCCATGCATATCCTACGCTCCACCTATCTCCCTGCATTTCACGAATACATCCGCTCTCCTTATTCTTCCGACCCTTTCCCACTCTCTACGTCGCCACAGTCGGCCTTCGCACCAGTTGATACTCCGAACCTCAGACTGGGGAGTATCCAGCGCGAGACGGCGATACTCGACTTCTTCATTGCACTCAAGGTCCGTGAAGACGTATGGCTCGACGATTCGGAGCTTCATCTAGAACGCGACGAGGCGTTCAAGGACCTCTTCGATCTTGCCCAGCCGCGGAGCAGGCTTGAGGACCTCGTACGGATCTATGGTCTCCGTGAGGGTGTTGTGAGCATCGACAGTGCGCCGGCTTCGTACGGATCGTCCGTCGGTAACTCCTCGCCGTCGCCGACGTCAGGGGCGTTCCACAACTCCCCCTTGACCCCCGTGCGTGTGTCGAAAGGAAAACAGCCAATTCGGACACTCAAGCCGACGCCAATCCCCTTCGCATCGCTATCGGTGTCTTTTTCGCCGCGCAAGGTAGGATTGGTTATGGCAACGGCTGGTAAAAGCAAGCGGACCATCGTTGAGACGAACAGGACGAGGGATGAGCGGTTGGAATTCACCGCCAAACGGCTTGTAGGGGAATTGGTTGCGTGGCTAGACGAGAAATGACATTCGCACCGATTCATCATGTAGCTTTTGTAATTTGCCATCATGTAGCTTTTGTAATTTGTATCAAGTAAATTGTATCTAGGCTAATACACGAATGTCCTTGTAAGCAGCATCTGCACATATTTGCAGATCTGGAAGCCTGGGCTGTGTCGTTGATCAAAGCGATCAATATCGTCCCAAATTGGCCAATTGAATATGGAACATTGAATTTGCAAGTGCTCATGGCTGCTGTGCCGAAAGAAGATTCTAAGTCGCCAAAATAATCATAATACCGTTGAGAATAGCTAAGCTACAGAA
The DNA here is from genome assembly GCA_029281795.1 of Mycena crocata. Classification (NCBI taxonomy): domain Eukaryota; kingdom Fungi; phylum Basidiomycota; class Agaricomycetes; order Agaricales; family Mycenaceae; genus Mycena; species Mycena crocata. The sequence goes on along the minus strand of JARJCP010000123.1, from coordinate 157,376 downwards.
AGACGTTAGTGACAAATCATTACCAAGTACATAGCGGAAATCGGACCAATCGCCAAAGAGATCTGAGATGAAAACCATACAAAACATAATCCCTTTTTCTTTTCACTTTTTCACAAATCTTCCCAGTTGCCTCCAGAACAGGTGTTCCTCGTCCGAATCAGAGGGATTCCAGATGTTTCCTTCGCTCCAAATGCTCTGGTTGTTATCGTCTAGCAATCCCTTTATCCACAAATGCGTCGGCCGATTCAGACAGCACCCGTCAAAGACCTTGCCCCAAACCGGCGTCCAGAATTTCTGCCACCACGCGACATCCGATCGATGGCTGAGGACATGCTCGTAAAACAGCAGTTCTCCGCCCGGCACTAGAATATCTTGGACGAGGGCGCGGAGCGCGTGCTGAGGGCCAGGAACGGTACATAAGGTAAGGACCGAAATGATAGTATCGACTTTGGCGTGGAGAGAAGACATGATCGATTCCGTGTCTTCCGCGCCGCAGGTAAGAATGAGGAATGAGTCGTTGGCCTCTAGATATCCTGCCGCTTCTGCCATTTGGCGTATGTAGGAATGCATGTGTACATTGGGCTCCAAGGCAATATATTTCGTGACCTTTTCGCGGTCGAGGTAATTGACGGTGTGCCCGTGGCCTTGAAAAAGGAAGGAAGTTATTCACCATGTTGAAAAAGTGGAGATATTCTCTTACCTGCCCCGATATCGAGGACAACGCCGGTTGCGTGAGGGGTGATGAGATTTTTTTTATCGCCACTAGACTGGCTGTCGCCGCCTTGCCCGAAAGGAATCCAGATAGCCGCCATGCTGATGCGGGAGAGGGCGGCAAAATTAAATAGCAGCGAAGGGGAATGGTAAATTGCGCGAAAGACAGGAGGAATACCAACCATCAATGCGGATCGCATTTGGTCTATAACGGTGACCACGGCCAGACTGAATTTCATTGTGGGAGGGACGGACGAAGTGGGGGGAAATCAAAGTTGCCAAACAAACAACTCAGCAGATGCATGCTTTTATATCACGCACCGCCTTGATATTGATCGTAACATTAGCTGCCACCAATAGTGCCGCTCTTTGTAAAATTTCAAGCAGCCAAGAGGCCCATGGACGGAATATACCAGGAAAATATGTTCTTCTGATGGGGACTGCAAAACAGTCCTGGAACCGGTCATGGAAATGAGAGTACAGATGGATATCACTTGTGGAGCGCATGTCTTTCAGTTGACCAAAATCAGAGAAAATTGTTAGTACGCAGTTGGTTCAAAAGTCTTTGCTCACAGCTTCCCGTGTTGAGTGGGACGCTTGCCATAAGGGGAAGATCACGTAAGTTGTGTGCTTGACCCGGATCCACTTGCACAAACCGTACTCACTGGTGATCGTCGTCGTTGCCTGACAACCAGCGCAGACACTGGAGAGGGTTCACGAAGAGGCCCTGTTCAAAATTACCGGTAATTTTCGGTCCCATGTACGCAGAATATAAACTGTCTTACAAACCGCTTTTTCTTCTTCTCGTGATTAGCTGGCTTTCACCTTGTCTGGGATCTGGATAGACACAGAGGTTGACGGGAACGGAACGTGCAGTACTCAAAGTGCGTCGTTGTCTCCATGTCTCACATTAGTTCACTCAACGTTGCGCAGATGGCTAGGATTTACGTCCGGCCTGGGTCGGCGGTGAAGCAAGCTGCGGTCGAGCTGTATCAGGCATTGGTCGCCGCAGTAGGCCGTCTCGACAAATCCCTTTCGCCCAGTGACACCATAAACCGGCTTAGAAGACATACATTCACCTGGTCCGACTCGATTTATATTTTCCACTTGGCGTCGGTCGCACTCTGGCTGCCGTTAATGCAGGTTCCCGGATACCCCATTAAACTCCTGATACCCATCCTCTTCGCTGTGGCTCTTCTCATACCGTTGACGTCCCAATTCTTCCTCCCCGCTATTCCCGTCTTCGCATGGCTCCTCATGTACTACACATCACGGTTCATACCGCCAGAATGGCGTCCTACCATCTCCGTCTCCCTCCTCCCAACGCTAGAAACAGTCCTCTACGGCGCCAACATATCCGACATACTCACCCGGTTCACACATCCAGTCTTCGATATCATAGCATGGCTCCCATACGGCATCCTTCACTTCGCCTCTCCAGCTATCATTGGGATCTTCGTTTGGCTTTTCCGCCAGAAAGAGGTACTACACCTTTGGGCTCGCGTTTTCGGCTACCTGAACTGCGCGGGAGTCTTCTGCCAGATCATCTTTCCCTGCGCAGCGCCCTGGTATGAGGTCATCCATGGGCTCACTCCAGCCAACTACGGAATGCGCGGTTCCCCCGGTGGACTGTTGCGTATCGATCGCATCTTCCACAGCAATGGCTACGAGGCAGCCTTTTCGGGTGCTCCGCTCGTCTTCGGTGCCTTCCCCTCATTGCATGCGGGGTGTGCGACGTTGGAGGCACTTTTTGTGTCGCACTTTTTCCCGCAATTCACGCCTTACATCTGGGCATACGCGGGAGTGTTGTACTGGGCGACCATGTACCTCTCGCATCACTACCTCATCGACGTCGTCGGCGGCGGCTGCCTCGCCGTATTCTTCTTCTACGTCTATCTTCCTGACGAGTTCAGGAACCCTGCAGCCGCGACCGCTCCGCCTGGCGCTACAAACCGTGTTGGGGCAGCGAGGTCCAAGTACGAGGAGTATGGCCTCCAGAGTCCGTTGCGGGGGAATGCAGCAAGGAGGCAGATGATGACGGATGCGGCGGATTTTGATCTGTCGGAGAGCTCCCAAGCTTCGGATGAGGAGGAGGTGGATATTGCATATCGTTCTCCTGTTCCCGAGACAATGCCTGTTCCTGGCAAACCGTACGGTATCCCGCCAGCTGCAAATGGGCCCGGGCGTAGCAAGCGCACCTCTGGTGGAGGACGAAGTCATCGGCATACTGCCAGCATCGCCAGTTTAATTCGGGAGGGAGAAAGAAGCCCGGAGGAGGGCTGGAATCCCAGTCCAATCGGTGCGACCTTTTTCGATGCAGCAGGGGAGACAGAGAGTGGCCGGCGATAGATTATTCATCCCGGACGACGTACATTATGTTGTTGTTTAATTCGCCTGTCACTTAGTTGTTCAAGTTGAGAATTTATTCATGGAGAGACAATTCGCTTTTAGTTGCTCAAGTTTAGAATTTATTCATGAAATCGATCATGCGATCAAAATCACAGCCCCATCTGCTAACGCCCAAGCTGACGCGCCGCTTGCTTCCCCCGACCATGTCGCGAAAAGACTTTCCGTGGACTGTTTTCTCTGCAAACACCCTTCGCCCTATGATGGCGGACGTTTTTCGCTCTGGTGGACACCCTTCGAGTCTGAGCGGGCGCCTGAACAAGGAGCAGTCACTCGCACTGTTACAAAAGATTGAGCACCATGGCTGTACGCTTCTGTTTCCACCTGAACTACCTAGGAACTCAGAACTTTACAGTGGAGACTGCTCTGAAAGATCTCAATGTCAGCTTGAACAACGCATCTGCGTCAACCTCGAAACGCAAGCACGAGCCCAATGACTCCTCTGAACCCCCAAAGAAACGGGGACGCGCTCGAAATGAGCCTTCTGGGCCAAGTGGCGAGAGGGTCACGACTCTATCTGCCCCGCGCACGCGGGGTAGCATTTCGGATCCTGGGCAGGGACTCCTGACGCGACGTAAAGCTGCGCAGGTACGGGGCGAAAAAGTCCCACCGATGCGCTCCTGGAAGCCCGCCACGCGGTCCCCGCGAAAAGCTTCGAAAAAGAACGCCTCTGGTGTGACTTCTGGAGCGCCGAGACCAAAAAGCAAGGGGCAAATATTCGATGGCGTGGAGATCCTGAAGCGACCTAACTCGTACGTTGGGAAAGGTAAAGGGCGGGCAAAACCAGAAACGGATGGGGACGCGACACCAGAATCAGAACAAGAAGGAAACAGCGACGAGGATGCGGAGGGAGAAATCGTTGACGAGGTGGAAATGTCGAGTCTCGAAAACTCTAATAAGGGTACGTGACATCTCCTAACTCTTCAGCCTTCCTTGACCATTACACTGTCTATCCAGAAAATGAAGCTACCTTCCTTGAAATTGCGAACGCGGACGACACCGATGCTGATGACGAAGATATAATTCCTACGGAAGGTGTGTAGTCCTGCTCACAAATGCCCTTCTCTTCCGAACTCCTTTACAGAAATTGGATCTCCCGCGCCACAAATTACCATTGAACCCACAGATGACCAGATCGAGGAAGGCCGCAATCATGATGTGTCCATCGGTAACACCGTATTCCTCCCTCCTTCTTCATCCTCCTCATGCATGACGCATAGAAATCGGTTCTCCAGCACCCGAAATCACCATCGAACCGATAGCGGATGACGGCGACATGGAAGATCAAATCGAATTCGAAGAAAATGGTCACCTTGAACGTGGCGCCCTGCTGCGTCCCCGAATCAGTACACTTCCCGATATCCTTTTACTTACACATTATTAACGCCGCCACCGTTTAGACACGCGTGCGGGAAGCCTCAATCCCGAGTATAGTATCGAGGTGTTCTCTCCGACGAGCGTCCAGCACGACTCTGACGATGAAACGTGGGTCGCGGGCGGCATAAACGGAAACAGCGAGGGCTTGCGGGCGGCGGGCGGTGGACTCGACGCGCTGGATTGAAGGCTAAGCCAGGTGAAATTATTCCACCTGCGAGACGTATCTCCTGACAACTCTGTAGCATTGGCCCTAGACAAAGGAGTGCTGATGGTCGTACTTAGTTTAATTCTACCGGTCTTCGTGTTGTCGGGCCTGGAAAACATCTTGGACTTGAGGAAGCTCGCGATGAGGATCCATGAGGATCCCGAAAATGTAGTCGTGATGCCATTTCTTTGTTACCGCCGTATCCGTGCGCACCCTCCGTTTCTTCGACATTCTCCTGCTTGTATCAGTGAGGCCATCTTCGAACCTACCATACTTGCATAGTTTTCGAGTCGCCCCTATGTGAGCAATATTAATGTGTCGTGACACTTGTGTGACAACCTCGGTACTGTACTACGCGGACACTTCCGCCCAGTCCGGAATGTCTTCACCCCCCAACCAAACGGGCAGAGGGCAGGATTCTAACAATCGAGCGGCCCCCATTCGTATCGACCGCAAGCGTTTCAATGCTAGTAATCACCAAGGGCCTTTTCGCCCTCACGAAAAGGCTTCTTGGCCACCTCCGGAAGGAAAACATACTCGATTTACCGACGTGGATGTGGATGCCACTTCAAGAAAGAGATCCAGGAGCCAGGAGCCTACCCGCAAGGGCCGCGGAGGCGACACCCATGTGCAAAGGAAGGAGACGGAACCAGATACAAAGCGCGCGAAGCTTCACGAGGAATCGTAAGTGGTAAGTTTCAAATAGACAACATACAATTTCAGTATCTCATCACAACCGTCTTGTAGCACGTAACAAATTCCTTTCCGGATTCGTTCCAAACAAATGCCAGCTCTAGATCTCACAACCAAGAAACCAGTCGCTTGACCCATTCCCCATCTCCTGAACTGGATGAACTGTAGGAAATCCGCGAAATCCATATTCGCAGAAGACTTACCAGTTCTGATAGCATTCTCGTTTCTTCAAGATCGCCAACGTAATTTAATGTCACAAGGATGATACGCTGCAACTAATGTCTTCCCAGACCGACTTCGCCATCTTCCCCGATTACAGTCGAGAATGTTCGTCAGATCTCCACATCCGTCTATTCTCAATTAATTGACCGTAGATATCGCCTCCCATCTCGCAAGCGAAAAAAGATCGACCTCTGGGCCTATTTAGTAGGGCCATAGGAAGCCTTGGACTAATTTCGGACAACGAGGCACGATCTCGTAAATCAAAAGAGCTTCAAGATGCACAAGAGGCTGCCACACAATACCAGGCCGAGCTGATATATGCCCAGTGTTTACTCAAAGAATTGCAGGACGAGCGGAATTCACTGAAGCTCGCTCTTCAAGAATCACAGCAGAATGTGCCGAATAGAGAACTCGAGGCGGCGAAGGAACAACTTCAGGAGCTTAAACTAGAGCTCAAGGAGCGGCGGGAAGAGGTTTTGAAACTCCACTCCACCTGCCAGCGGATACATGGAAAGAACAAGGAGCTCGTGCAAACTGCGGCGAAGAACGAAAGACGAATAGACGGCCTGATAGCAGAGAACGTGAGCCTCAGCGGGCAGCTGAAAATGCATCGAACCGAAATCAAAGGAAAGAGTGGCCCGATTGATGTTTTCGACCATCGTCTCGATCAGGTGTCGGAGGCTCGCGTCAAGTCTGGAGTTGAAAGCCTCAACGACTCTTTGGATAACCTAATCATGGATGTCATCGAAAAGGGGGAGGAACTCGCGACGACGCATGCCGATCTTGTCCTGGACTCCCCTCACCGGGAGTACCCAGACTCGGCACTGTTTCGTTCTTTGGCCCAACATCACTTAACATCGGAGAACCGTGGTCTACTCCTCGATGCCATATTACACGATAATTTGCAGTCGGAGCTCTTCGATCTCTTTTTCTCCGGCGACATCGCATCCACTCGTATCGATCCGTCAGGATTTCTACAAACGATCTTCAACGAATTGACCCAGCGAGGTATTTGTCGCCAGCCGTGACTACTTTCGACTCGCTTCTTACTCTTTCTCATTGTAGAACCTTGGACAGTGTCCCAGCGATGGCGGGGAATCGCCGCAACAAGCGTCTTCACACTTTTTGACGAAAGGCATATTGCGGACTCGGTTGCTCAACATGTGGATGGCGTCATTACTTTGCTTGCTTGGGCTTTTGGATTGTCGCCCCCCGAATTCGAAGGCATGGCTAACATGATTCGCTCTGGGTTACTTGTTCTCCACAAAGAGGCGCATGAGCTTTCCATTCTCCTGAGAAGAGACATCGTATCCGTCCGCATGTCTATCACAAGCTTGGATAGCTTGGATGCGCTTGTCTTCGACCCGAAATACGTCAATAGTGTTTGGCCGGAAATGGGCACTCGCGAAGGGGACGAAGTGGTCGGACGATACAAGTTTGGTCTCAGCAAAATGCTTGACAGTGGGCAGTCCTTTTGCTTGATAAAGCCCGAAGTTACAACAGCGGCTTTGATACGCATGACGGCAAACAATGGATAATCACAAGTAATCGGAGCTTATCGTTTCCATATTATCATGTAAATCATTCACATATGTATTATAGTATATACCAGGAAATCGATCATTCGTATGCCACCGTGGCTGGTCCGTACGTGTCGACGCCCTGGAGATTCTGGGTTAGGGGGATTATGCCTGGTCAATGGCGTGATCTACGCACGTCTTCTTTCCACCGCAAACGAGCAGTTAATTCAGTTTCGCCTAGGGCAAGACACACCCAGAACTTCGAACCGCGTTGAGCGGTGATAAGTTACTATAGGAGGGCGAGTACTCACAGCCACTTTCTTATATCGCGCACCAGTGTCCGAGGAGCTGAATGGAGTAGCTTCGTAGACCTTCTCTAAATCGCCGGTGACTTGGCAGACGACTTCGAACCCTGGTTGCAGAGTTTTCCGACCTACAACGCATTCGACTCAGTCGTCATGTTTTTTGTGGAAATACGAGCCTGGAAATGTTAGGAAGGCAGGCGGTGTTGATCGACGGTAGACGTAGAGTTTCACGGTAGACTCGAAATCGTAAGTCCTTTCGCTCATTTCTTGGGTAAAAGACGCGCTGAATTCCTTTGCAGCCTCTAATTTGTCATTCTAGCAAGAGAAAAGATGAGGTTATCAATGGTCGAGTGGAGACGCAGTATGACGGACCTTCTTTACAATGCCAGACCAAGCCTGGGAGACGCACATCTCGCCGCTCATAGCTTTGTACTTGGTAGCGGCACGCTCCACACAATTAGGGTCGTTTTCATCGTACGTACGACGGATCTGAATTCCGTAATGATATTTGGCGACTCGGGAATCAACGCTGGAATCCAGGTGCCAGGCAAGTGCTCCGTTTGCCACAGCCTTGACTGTCGGGCCATCCGGCCTACTGACAGATATTCCCAGATTGTCACCCCATTCGACGAGTTTCGAATACACGTAGGGGGAACTCGCTAAGCCACCTACAAGTATTACTTTCTGGAATATAACATTGTAAAGTCAGCCTTGCGTGATATATGGGATACAATGTTGGAGCCCGAAGCTTACATCTGCCAGGCGGTCACCATTTTCGAAGGCGATTTCCAATCCTTCTATAATTTTCTTTAGGGGGCCAGCGAAAAATGAAGCCATTTCCGTTCTGGCGATATAGCGTTATGATCAAAGAATCAGAGGTCCGTCCTTCGATACTTACCCGGTGATTTTCAACCTCCCGCGGGTGATGTTTAGGTTCGGATTGCTTTTATGACCATCGAGCTGAACATAGGAGACCATGTTTTCGTCGGTGAACTGCCATATACACCCATGGAATTATAGCTTTGTTGGAGACGAGGGATGAGGCACGCAACCTTCTTTTTCGCATTTCTGTCGAAATGGTAAACAATACGCTGCATGGCCTCTTCCTTCTCCCACTCGGTTCCCTGAAGACGTTCTATAGTTCGAAGTTAGGCCGATACAAGCTATTCAAAGACCTGCGAGACCTTGGAAAAAAGCCTTGGCCGCTTGGGTCACAAACACGGCACCGGCTAAGTAACCTGGCAAGAAAACAAGTCACTATCGGAATCGAAGAGACCAGGGAGACATACATCGTGACGCCGAGGATTCCGATAATTTTAAAGCAGGTTTGGTGGCATTGATTTTGTAACCCCTAATCCGACATTGGCACACAGACAAAGCGAGAAAGATCACAATTGCTAACGTTATATCAACTGTTCCGCCTTGCTTTGAGGTCAGCATAATTTGCACGGTGGACGGGCTACAGCTAATATGTGACTTACCACCACAATCACAAAGGATGAGTTGACCATCGGGCTGCGGAAAAGATCGGTGAAAAATAATCTATAGTATTAAAAATACGACGCACGACGAGCCAGTCACCCACGCTTCCACTATCGGCAGCATAGAGAACGGCGGCCTCGAGGTCAAAAGTGAGAAGTAGATCATCCAAGAACTGGTAAGACCAACCTCGGCCTCACTAACGAACTTCACCCGTCGACCACCTGCGTCATCTACCAACCCCGCTTTGATGGCTGCCATCCTCATACGCCGTTGCTGGCTCCCTTCCCAGCCATTCGGCGTGGTGAGTATGATGTACATGGTGGGACTGAGACTATCCCAAATATTCCCGCCCTGTCCGTATGTGGTAGTAATGTAGGCTTTGACCTGGTCTTTGACATAACCCAAGTGATGTGCGAAAATGTCGTCCACAGTAACGTTCCCGGGTAAAGGTGGGAGTTCCAAGCCTTGGATGATGGGGAGATGTGCAGGACGCAAGAGTAGTTTCCACCTGTGATCATTCAAAACGAAACCATGACCAGATGAGAATTGCGTACCACTCCACCTTGAACCATCCATTCTCTTCTGCTTCGATGATGGTATCCTAAGACCGACTCAGGCGGAAGGTCTTCCAAAAATAGGGACCACATACTTCATCCTCTGTTTCCGCTCCGTAGGCCTTTGGATTTCCATCCGCATCATAGTATAGAACAGAGGGGACTTTTGCATCCGGGGTAGCCTGAAGAAAGAAAGGAAGGAAATTATTTCAGCTGATGATCCAGTCTCCAGGAGACTTGCTTGTTTAGGCCATCGAAGGATCTAGGGTGCTCAATGAGCGTGTCTTCAACAGATTTTCAGAAAGAGGCACTTCTTCGAATTTGGGAACGTTTCCCGGCTGAAGAAGGCAAAAACTACACGCCGAGAAGGTGGTGCCCACGTCGATGCTGATAATTAGTTTTCTGGATGGTAAAGTCGGTTCAGCCTCCGGGGAACAGGCGAGAAGCGCCAAATCCACCTAGTTGTGCCTGCATATGGAGGTCGTCGGTTGTCGGCCATCGAAAGCTAGAACAAGACTAGTCCCGTAACCAAACTTTATCAAACATATGGTACGCTGAGAAGAAAATCGTTCTGGAGGACGTACATATACAGAAACGGGACAAAGACAAAAGAGGAGTGGATTGTAATTAGGTACGTAACAGTCACACTGAAAAGTAGTGCTCGGACAGCGCGTGTTTTACATATAGGATATGTACAGCAAAGGATGGAGGAGGGTGGGCGATATCAATATAATAATGTACGATTAGATGGTCCGAGGAAGGAGATACCTGAGGCAGACGCGGCTCGTCCATTGAGGACCATAAAGAATCAAGAAATTCTGAAAGAACGAGGTGAGTCATCTGGCAGGGAAGAAACTGAAGCGACCAGGGTGGTAAAGCCTACCTGATTATGAGTCGGGGGTTGGGCAGATACAAATTTGACATTTGAGTTATGTAGACTGAAGCTGCCAGCAAGGATTGTCGACTGTTTTCAGATTCTGGGCTGCAAAATAATATAAATGCTATTAAAATTACTCAGCAGGAGGCGAGATCTTGAGATGTGTCGATGCCCAAGGGCAGGGGATGGAAAAAGATCTGGGATATGATACGCATTAAGTGCTGCAATGTACATAAGTATGCATGTATAGGAAAGTGAGTGTACCGTCGTGTATGGTCGTAAAGCAGTCATCTAACAGGAGCAACCCCTTCCTCCCTCCTGCTCATTCTCTTCGGCTAGATTGACGTTCCCGCCCCCAGGCATCTGACCGCCAGAGGCCTTGGCGCCTGCACCGACTGCGGGCACCGAGTCCCAGAGCTCTGGGATGTCCATTATTCGTTCGACAACGTCGGTGAAAGCCTCCTTCACGCCAACTGCCGTCTTTGCGGAGGCCTCGACGAAGAGAGAGTTCATTCGGGTGGCAAAGGCCTGCGCTTCCGCCGTGGGCACTTGCCGTGAGAATTCCTGTAAAGAAATTAGCAAAAGAAATTGAGAACAGGGAATACTGAAACGCACCTTGTCTACTTTGTTACCGACGAGGATCTTCACAACTTTATCACTGACATATGTTTCTAGTTCGCTGAACCACCGCGGGAGCGCATCGTATGATTCTCTATTAGACACATCATAAACTGTGGAAAGTCAGGACGGATCTTATCGGCGCTCGAAAGACGGACCAAGGATGATTCCCTGTGCACCGCGGTAATACGAGGATGTTATTGTGCGGAATCGCTCTTGGCCTGCTGTGTCCTTCAATCCTGCAGTTGGAGACGTTGATATGGAAGACAAAAGAACGCAACTTACCCAGATACTGAGCTTAACCTTCTTGCCCTTGACGTCCATCTTGTGCACCTAAATAGCCCAATGTCAGGACAAAGGGGCAAGGAAAGTAACGAAGCGGTTCGGCCTGAGAGAAGAAGAGTCACCTACTCGAAAGTCCACCCCAATAGTCGCACTGCTCTCATCTTCAGGCAGCCACTGCTCATCTGAAAAACGAAGGAGGAGGCTCGATTTGCCGACCGACGAGTTACCGATCAGCAAAAGTTTGCAATTAATCGGTGCAGGGGGTTTGGGAGCGGGCGCCATAGTGTATGCTTCGCGGATGGAGTCGGGAGCAGGAGAGAGAGTCAGAGGCGGCAATGGAGACGAACCGAATGCGTCATGGAACCACGTGGGGATATACTTTGTTTATTGTTCAAGGTGATGCCAACCAGCAGCTTGACCCAGAACAACCATCTTCCCATTATTTCCCTCTACTCAAGGCTCCTCCCTGGATAATTTTCATTGCGAACCGAAAAATCGGCTTCCAACTTAAAGTTCAAATACACCAGGAAGATTCGGCAAGTCTACATTCCACATTCCTGGACAGGCTGGACTCGATCTACGGCCGCAGGCGCCAGTACTACATACGGACCAAAGAATCGAAGTGCATCTTTCACCAGTAATGAGAACGAAATGTCGACTGTCGGTAAATTCGAGCTTACTCGCTACGACTCTTGTGCACATAGTTCGAGTTGCAAGGTAGTGCTGGTCGCGTCTATGTGTTTCTTCTCTTTCTGTTGCTGTAGATCAGAGAGATGTCTCGGCACATTGATTAACACTGACTCTATCAGATTATCCATACGCATAAACCAGGCTTGTGACTCGTTGAACATGTCCGATATCCCCGATCCTGACTGAGACTTACTTAAAGGGCCCGTAGAGAATAAATTCATGAAGTCTTTCAAAAAGCTAATTGGTGTCATCAAGTAAAACCAACCACACACATTGACAATACAGAACATGGAATCGACAGGAGGACAGAAACTCATTAAAAAAGATAAAAGATATGGATAGATGCAACGCGCCAAGAGAAGGGGAATAGTGATTGAGCCACTATTTGGCAACTTCTATCCTACCCAGCCTGTTCCCCCCTCAGTCTTGGTGGTATGATAATACCAAGCTGGTCATGCCACTCTATCTCAGAACGGAATCGATATGGGCGTTCTCAGTTAGAGCATGAAAAGTTTGCAAAAGATCCGAAAGACCCGGAATGCAGTCTGAACTCCACGCTTGAATGTTCGGCCGGATTCATAATTCCCTATTTTGGGTGCAGGAGGAGTTTTATTTGCTGTTGTTAGAATCCGTTCAAATATATAGCACAAAATCCGTATTCCAAAGCCTACTATGGTACCGACACACAAAAGGTTGTAAGTAACCGAGAGTTACATGTCTATGTAATTAAATTAGTTAGTGCGGTGACGCGCGGCGCATCAGCAGCTCGACGCGAAACCCTGAATCTTCACCCACATTCCGAAGCTGCGCTCGTTATCGTTGCTCTTCCACAGCTGGTCGTCGTACTCGAATGCATACATGCTCACACTCTGTGCGGCGCAGTTCAGCCCCTTCAAGGCGATGAGCTCGTCATTGACGGAGGCAACACCAGCGCCGACTCGCCCGCCGCGGGACGGCCATCCGGATCTAAGCGGTTGCGTCAGCATGAACCGGACAACCACTTTGAGAAGAGGAACGTACTCGGTGATGAAGAGCTGCTTTCCGGGGCAAGCATTGCGGAGCGCAGGCAAAACGGTGTTGATGATGAAGTTGTTGGCGTTAGATGAGGTGGTTGGGGCGTCGTAGAAGGCACTGAAGAGTATCGTGTGAATGCTAGGTGGTCAAACAAATATGAGGGACATACTGTGCGTTGGCACCGGCGAAATCGGCGCCACACATGCTTGGGTTGTCGCGCTGCAAAAGGTTGGTTAGTTCCCTCGAAAATCTCAAAATAAATCTCAAGATAAACGTACGATGAAGACCCTGCCAGAAAATTAGTACAGGGTAGGTAGTCAAATTAGATGGACGCACCAGGTGTGCACCGTGCTGACGGGGACGGTGATTCCAATGGAATTGAGGTAGCCTGGTTTCGATCGGTAAGCTAACACGAGACAAGAATGGCGGTGAACCTACCCCGAACGTCGTAGACCTTGGCCATAATGTTGCCCGCGCTATCCTGGACTTCGTTACCGATAGTCAATCCAACATATCGTCCGGCCCCGTATTTTCCAACAGCAGCGCGGAAGGCTTGGACCTCATTGCTACACATTCAATAAGCACAATCAATGAACCTAAAAACATAAGGCACGTACTTGATCTGGGTGATGGCTCCAGCGACGCTCCCCTGTACATGGTTAGCCTACTTCGGGAACTGAGGAAAGATAGATGAACGCACAGAGATATATATCCCGGCCATGAGCTTGATACCGGCCTGTGCACAGGCGGCGGAGGCAAGCTCAAGTGCGTTGCAGTCAAATCCAAGGATGCGAATAGAGGTCATTCCAAGGCCCCTCGCGTCGTTGGCAACCGCGTTCCACTGCGCTTGCGTACGGCAGGTATACGCGCCATTATTACCAATGCTGTTCGCAGCATTGACGCCCACAAAGTGGTTCGTCGCAACGGCGCCAAGGGGGGAGAGGAGGAGGCCTGCAAGGACGGCGAATTTCATTGTGAGAGGGGGATGGATGACCGTTGTATGGTGGGCGTCTCTTATAGGCACCTGAGAGCACCTCCGCGTCCGCGTATTTCCTAGATCTGCACATGATGTATCGTCGTCCCATCACTACGATCACTGCATGGAACGTTTCCGTGGTTCGGAAGGTGTAGATTGGGATACGATTTCACAAGCCTGGACGCCGACAAGCAGCATTTACACCCATTCACAGCGCCTGGACTGAATCCCAGCTGAAGTTCGAACGTAGTTCAGACCCTACAACTCGCCTGGTAACGAGAACTCACGATTGCTGCATTGATGTTGAGTCGGTCTGCCAGCTTCTGCCAGTGGTCTTTCTCGCTTCCGTTTGTTAATCCAGACATCCGTTACGGATGCGTTCGACTCTTCGAGAATCAAAAAGATCCGAGTCGAATATTTGATGTGAAGTTATGTTCCATGTGTCTGAGGATTGAGCTGGACCGAGTGATTCTGGATCCGTTGCAAATCGGTGCAAATCCGGCATCCACTATGCCTGCCTTGCCTCCAGGACCGTCTCTGGCCATTCTAGATTCCTCAGGCCGACAGTTTTCAGGTCTGAGTTCACGGCTGGGTAACGGCGAGAGGAAGCGGGAGGATCAGACCGGAAAGCGCAGTAAGCCGGGTTCTGTAACTTGTGGGTCTGCAGACAGAAGATGAGGGCAAAACGGGAAGAGAACGGAAGAACGTTTCAACTTTCAAGGATGCGCCGTCGCCGTCACGATCGTCAGGGCTTTGCTTGGCGCTAATCAGTATCACACGTGCTCGAAGATCTGGTGAGTCGGTGGCGGTGTTGTTCGGATTCCAAGGACGACGATCCGACTCGAGATCAAGAGATTCTGAGGAGCCTAGCGGCTAGCAGCGGCTAGCGCCGAGACTAGGCGAGACTGCCTTGTGGTCCAGAAGTTGATTGAAATATCTGGTGATGGGCCTGGTGGAAGCCTCGCACGGAGGCCGGAAGCAAGTCTCGGTACGCACCTACATAGGTAGAATTTCCAAAGAATTTCACGGTACGCCCCAGGGCTGTCCAGGGCGTGACTGGAAACGACGGAAAAAGATCTTACGACTCACTAGAAGGGGCCACAGAGAAATCTCCTTGGGGTTACATAGTCTGAGCGCGCTGCCTGGATCATAGATGTTTAATTTGGCCCGCGGACTCCCGTAGGACAGCACCACACTACCTTCCCCCTTCATACAATATTGATATCCATTCGCCGACGAAATCTTGTAACTCGCAGATGTATGTTCATTCCCGATCGTTTATGCGGTACCTACGTCCAAGATACGTCCCAAACAGAGGTAGTTCATACCATATTACTATTATTCAAGTTACCACCCAAAAAATTCAACCATAGTTGAGATGTTCCGCGGTGACAACGGCACGTTCCGCATATCATGTCGTTGCCACTGCAAAGTATTCTAATCACGGGGATCGTCTGGGTGAACGAGCCCGGTGGAAGAAGATATACTCCTCCCAGTAGACTAGTTCATGGCTAGGCCATATGCAACAAGTAGGATGGAAAACACATTACTGCGAATATCCGAGTCTTTGAAACGCGATCGGAAGCATGGTGCTGGAGATTTAGTAGCTATCCCAGAGCCATTTTAAATCGGGACACCGGATAAAGATATTATGTACTCACATCCAGTTTAGTAACTCCGTCACGGAGACGGGCGCTCAGGTCTCTGATGTCCTGGTCCTGAGTACTGGATAGCCACAACCTGAACTTTGAGCCTCGGCGCCATTAACACTGGGGGCACAGTCTGACGCATGTCAGAACCGAGTGCGTGAAATGCACTCACACCACATGTATTCGGCAGTCAGGTCACAAAGGCAAGCACAGCTTTAGGCAGACAAAGGGAAGGCTTTGTGCCTTTGGCTGGGGAATAAAGCCTTCCCTTTGTCTGTCAAAGAAGCTCTTGTTACCACTGATCAGAATGCGTAATACCTACGGAATGGGTGCATTTCATGCACTCGGGTCCGACATACGTGGATCGTTGCCCCCGATGTAAGGAAACTGGCAGTACTATTGAACAGTTAGCTGTGTATTAATTTCATAAATAAATAGATGTATGAACGTACTCATCGAGGACCCGAAGAAGGTAGTCGAATTCGAGAGACAATGGTAGAACATATCCTTCGACTCGTTTTTCAACCAAGGCGGCAACATATTCTGCCTGCCGCTGAAGATTCACGACTGCTTCTTTGGTCGCCTTTCTTGCCTGGAAAAACATCTGTCAGCCAAACGCGAATCGGTACTGTGGATGTTGAAAAACGGACTTGAGCCTTCCGCAACAACAGATCCGCAAGTCCCGCAAAATTTAAAGGCTTCAACACGGAAACAACCGGGCGTCGCATGCAGCAAGTATCACTTGAGCCGCAAGTGCAGCAGCATCAAGCCGCGATGCTGGGTGTTCGCGTGGTTGAGATCGAGTATTAGGTGGTGTACCCGTGCCCGTCCTCTTGAACATCTGCCTTACGCGAAACCATCGTGATGGGTCTGAATTCGGTATAAGCATTGTAAGCGTGTATTCAAAATGTCGGTACCTTGTCCCGCAGAGAAACCAGGTTGGAATCCGCCTGGCTCTCGGGGTCGCTTCCTGCACCAGTTAGTATGCGTCAGTATGTATGGCTGTCACATGAGAGACGGCATACCGGCTCCTCCACATTTCTGGGTTGAGTGGGGATGTGTGAGACGATCAAGCAACCCTGGTGTTTTAATACCCACAAAAGCTGTTATAATAATGCCGCCGCGCACAGCTATAATAGAAGTTGAACACGTTAGGCAAATTCGAACCAACATAAGCAGGGAGATAGATGCTGAGAAAAAACTGGAATAATTATGGGGGATGGATACAAATATGAGTAATAAATCAGAAATACACCATAGGAAGAAAACACCGCCAACCTATGTGGTTTCGGCCGGCCCAGCAGTACCACAGCTATTTTCCAGTTCTTCCTCTTCCTTCTGTAGCCGATTTAGCGCCGCCTCCAGCATCATACGCCGGCGATCTTCCACAGAATCGGAATGGAAACGAGAACTCCCGCCCAGAACGTGCGAAGTTAACGCAGCATTCTCGAGTGGATCTGGTTCGTACATATCGCCTGTTTGCAGACGATGTGTTCCTTCCACAGCGGCACGCTCAAATTCCGCCACTTCACGATTTAGTTGCGAGTTCAATTCTTTAAACTGTAGGTGGGTTTTAGATGCAAACGTTGAGCCTGGTTGAAAGCTTACATCGTTGTCGTGCGGTCCAAAGACGTTGTGCGCAAGCTCATGGCAAAGCGTCCGCCGAACCTGGGAGTAGACGCGAAAGCCGTCATAAGAGTCCGTGCGTAGGCGCAATTTAATTTCCTCGCCACGGTTCGTGTTCAAGCCCAGTAGGTCAGGCCGTTCCCGAGGGTCCAGCTCAGTTAATATCCCTACTGAAAATTTGTGTGTTTGCATAAGGTGCCGGATGGCCTTGTCGTTGGCAAGACGTTTCAGGACAGTCAAGGCGGAGTCAGGATTCGGGAGGTTCGGGAGTGGTGTCAGTTCGTGGAACCGATACAAATGGTCGGAGGTGCTTGCTGTTGCCGTTGATCGAACCTGTTAGATAATTTTGGGTAACTGGATACCGAGATCTGAAATGGAAACACACTTTCACAGGAGCTTTCAGCGCCCGTTCCCGCATGATTCTATCCCGCTTCCTCTCCTCTGCTTCCTTGGCGTGCAGGCCACCCAACTCCTGCAATGTCGATCCAACCATCTGGACCTTTATACCCTCCTTCAATCCTGCATCGCGAAGGGTAATTTCAGAGTCGTGCGCGGCTTTAGCACTGTTCTTGTATAATAACTTTTGCATGGCCGGGGGAACGGTGGTGAGCTCCTCCAGTGTTGCATGCAATTCAGCCAAGGTGCTATCCGGGAGCACGAATAATTTGTGTTGTACGCCTCGGTGGCTTACAATTATCGAAATGGTATCTGCCATGAAACCCAGTAAGATGAAGGAGAGAGTAATTACGCGGCTGAGCTTTGTAAGTCTGGCTGAATCATCGCCACGCCCGGCCCGATATACCCGCGCCGAGGGCCGAGCCCGATCACTTTTTGCTTCTGCTTCAAACCATTTCCGAGCCTCGAGTTCTAGAGAATGTACGACGGAGGACTCTCCGTTTCACGCCAAATAAACGAGCTTATTTCCCAGCCCGGCTATCTCGGCGCAGCAAAGGGTGGCGACAGACTGCGGGAATTGTACAGGAGAGGTATCACAGCAACCTCGCTCTCGCTCTACAGGCTGACTCTTGACTTCATAGAAAGTGTCAATTTAAACCCCACTGCTCTCTCGTCATTTGCGCTCTCCGTTTTCACGGGCCACTTCGATTCAGTAAAGAAGGCAAGGATTCCCTTGAAAGCACTGATTTGCTACTTATACCGCAACGGTTGCAGGCCGTGGAACGAGGGACTGCTCCAGATCTCGGTGGATATGAAACGCCATTCAAGACCGGATACGCCTCTCTCGCTATTCTCGGAGCGCAACGCGTAATGGACGGCCCACCTGGCAGTCTGCGCCATCTCGAAGTACTCCAGTACCTGTTCGCCAAAGGGCTTCCTCCGGACGTCGAGGATATCGTGGGCTACACCGCATTACACCACGCCACGACATCGCCTGTGCCCAAAGAGGATCTCACGCGGTGTCTTCTCGAACACGGTGCCAACGTCAACCACCGAAATCGCTACGGGGAGGTCGGGCCTTTCGTTTGGACAATCAGCTCTAGCTCAACGCCCGAAAATAGATCTCGCTTCTCGGGACCATGCAGCTCAACTTAATTGGCACGATCGATATTTTAATGGAATACGGCGCGGATCTCGACCTGCCTGACGCCGATGGCTGGACTGCAAGAAAACACTTTCTGAGCTGCGGGCCACAAGTAACGGCGGCTGTAACAAAATGGATACGAAAACGAACCGGTGGAGACGCGCCTCGGGCTGAGAAATCGTGTGATTCGTGCGGGAAATCCGGTCCTCTCAAGAACTGCGGCAAGTGCCGAATAGCACGGTACTGTTCGTCTGAATGTCAAGGTGGTATCAACTAGTTGTTTTTCTCGCAGCCCCATTAATTCTACCCAGCAAAGGACTGGAAAACGCACAAAAAGACTTGTCAGCCATTCTCCGAATCCAACACCGTGACTCTCACACCGTACTACGAGTCCTTTGGCACCACGATACCCACTGCAGAATTCACGCGCGGCGCCATGGGTTACCCGACCCAGCCGTCCTCCTGGTCTAGCAATCGAACCCGCGCGGCCCACACTCCAAAAAACCTAGATCGAGAGGCGAAGACTCTTGTGCTCAAGGTTCAGGTGCCCTACACAGGAAATCCTAACATTCTGAGCAAGGGCGACCTCCTGCTGTACACCAAGAAACGCGACTTCGCGTGCACTATCCGCCGCTCCGATGGCCCTACTGAATATGATCGTATTTCGCAGGTGGTGAGGACGAAGGGGGTGGGAGGCGCCAAAGCGTATTTTGCGGCGGAATTAGAGAGCAAAGAGAAACTGGTTGTAAAAGTATCGGAGGTGCTGGCGGAACAGCCTTGGTAGTACATTTCGCTGCACATCCATCAGTGCATTTGGGTTCGGTCCACGCCACTACGTTTGGTTGAGTGTTGAACCGCACTGAGCCAGTGCAAACAGTTGTTCCTTGGTCTATTTCTCGGCGGCAAAACTTTCGTCAGTTTTACATCTAACGTCCAACTGGTGTGCAACGGCTTTTGTAGGGTAGCAAACATTTGAGTAAATTTAAACATCTAGTGTGCATGCACATCGCTCCCATTCTGCCCGTTGGGCAATGCTGAGGTATATTTATGCCTGGTAACCGAATCGGAAGCACCCTTGCCCATTCCCATTTGTGGAAGATCGCGAGCGTACGATACTGACGGCAGCGCTATATTAAAACCCGCAGTACGATCGTGATTCTGTTAAAGCGTTTGCGTATGGGAGACCAGTGCTAAACCGACTCCAGAAGGAAGAGGAAGAGCTCAAAAATACCTGTGGTAACGCTGCTCGGCGTCTATTTTCCAGGCTTCTCTTGGTTCAGATTATCATTTGCCTCTTATGTTCAACTTCTATCGAGTATAGCTCACCTTCGTCACTTCGTTACTTCGCTTAGAAGTGCGAAAGTTCGTCAGTTTGATTAGAAATTGTGAAAGTTCGTCAGATGGATAAGATTCTGGGAAAGCTCGTCACCTTCACAAGATTCCCACGAATGCTCGTCAGTTGAATTGCTTGATCGTTATTTCAAAGAATTCAAACGGAGGCGCGGAAATATTCTTTCATGACCACCACCTGCACACCACTGTTAATTCTGCTTCCGCGGCGCGATGTGCCTGTTGAGTGACAATTGGCGCCTTTATAAGTCAGTTAACTTTATTACGGTCTAATCTCCCCTTTTCTCACTCCCGTCGCCTGTTAAGTTCAACCAGATCGGAGAGCGCAATAACAAAGTCTGGGGCTGTCAATCACCGGCGAAATCGAACATGGTATGTTCGCAGTCCTGTAAGTATGCAACGAAGAGACCTGATTCAGAACCGGGTCCTCCATTCAGTCATAGTACAGCTAATTCTCTTCCTTTCTTTCTTTCTTTTCTGCGTCATTATCAGAGTGGAAATTCAGGAACAAGGTGAGCAAAAAATCCTGCTTTATGAGGTTTTCTTTCCCTGCCGTGGACTCCAACAAATGATATGTCGCATGGAATGGCAGGTCGCACCTGGCGCGCGAGTCCGAAGATAACCATCGGTCGAGTATCATTGGATGCTAGTTCAATTGTCGGATGATTATTATACTACATACATAAATTGCATGCATTAACATTACCGCTGTAGATCCACCACGAATGGTCTGCTCAGTCGGCCAAGTAGCCAGGTGAAATCAGTCGAAATGAACCAGTCAACTGTCAATTCATTTATCATTCACTGGTCGATCCCTAGCCAGACACTTCGTAAAAAAAATGGTGCAGAGAGAACGAGAACAGTCCTGGGCCTTCTACTGACCATGCATTACCAGCGTCCTTGATCTGGTCGCGGTCAGGTGATTATTGAAGTTATGAGCTCTCACAGTGCAGAGGAAGTGACAATGTTCACCCACACTCACCTGAACTCACGAACTTTCACAGAATGCGATCAAAGTGACGAACTTCCACAACGCTAAGCGAAGTAACGAAGTGACGAAGGTGGCGTGGACTCACTTCTATCATAGCTGTGCAACGGCGTCCTCTGGTATTTTAGTGCTCTCAGAGGTCATACCATCTGAATCTTAATCTATTGGTGCGTAATTTTACCCCTATTTGCAGAGGAGACCAAGGCCGACGTTTGGCACCGGGCAGTTCAAGAGCTCAAGTTGTTCCGACGTGTTCGGACTTGTTCCGAACGGCGGGTTTTCTCGCCGCCACGGTTGGCGTTCAGATCTTCACCCCTCAGGCCTCAGCGTTGAAGCTGTGAAGCTTGACACAAGAAGCTGCGGCCAAATCAGCAAGACACATTTACTGTGCCGAATATCAACAACACCTTGAAGTAAGTACGTGTATAGCGGGAGGCTGGTTCATTTTTGTTTGCCGTTGCAGGGCGGGTCGACGGTCTACAGTACACGTTAATATATATACATTCAGTGTGCTTTTCTCGCCAGACCTCAAGCCAGTTTTTTTTTTTTTTTTTTTTTTTTTTGAATCAAATTTATTTGGCCTCTACTACGTATAGTACGGTGGCCATACTTCTACACTACAGGTATGTATTCACGGGTAGAAACAGCGTTAAGGTGCAGCGAAACATGCTCGTTAGACCCACTTTAGGTCGTACTTGAGCGGTAGCGCAAAAGCGCGTAATAGAGAGTCTGGTGGGGTATTTAGGTTAGAGAGCGTATATATTGTACACTAAAGTAGGAGAGAAAAGGAAAACCGAAGGAAGCCAAGAGAGGGGGGGGGAATAACGGTGTGGGGATGGGAGTCAGGACAAGTGGTGCATCGATGAGAGGGGACGTCGAATAGCTCGGAGTGTGCCGGTGCAGTCGGAATGGAGTAGCAGTGTTCAAAAGACCATGTCGCGGGGGACTAGGACGGGGAAGGAAAGAGTCCTCGCTAAGCGTAAGAACTCATCGCGTTTTTCAATGCGCTCGGGATCGGGAGGAGGTGGTAGTTCGCCATGAACGTTGCGGAAGCGCCCGGTGCGGGCCAGATATCGGAAGAGATGAGGCAGGAGTTTCTCCAATCCTAACAGCTTAGACGTGACACGCGTTTGCGGGCCGCCAGCTCTCACAAGCTCGCGACGGGCATCCGCATGCGCACGGCATGTCTGCAGGTAATGGTCCACCGTCTCTTCCTCCTGGCGGCAACACGGGCAAAGAGGTGAGTCTGCTTTATTGATTCGATAGAGGTGTTTGGCGAGAGTGCAGTGGCCGGTACGCAGTTGGATGAGCAGCACTGCGAGGGAACGCGGCAAGTCCTTGATGGTGCGGAGGAAGCTGCCTTTTAATAGTTTTCGATCAAACCTCGTGGCTCTTGCGTAATGCGGCGACTCTTTCCAATCGTTCTCGACCCTCTTTTTTAGCTTCGCGTTGAACGCCTGTAGCACCGCCGACTTGCTGAGGGGCAAGTCACCTCGAAAAGCTCGTGGTATGTCCCTCGCGACGGAGGAACCCTCCTTCGCTGCTCTCTTGGCCTCTTCATCCGCCCGCTCGTTGCCTGGTATATCCCTGTGACCTGGTGCCCAACGCACCGTTATTTCGATTTCGGGGTGCTTCTCCATCACCGACTCCCAGCGCTTTTGCCACACATCCCATATCCAATGGGATGGAGTCGAAAGTGCCGTGTTTGTCGCGCGCGCAGCTGGCTGGCTATCAACCACAACAGTCACTGCACCCTGCACTGCTGGCTGTCGAGCGAGGAGAACGAGGGCGAGAGTCCCGCCGACGCCCTCTCCTTCAAACACAGTGTGTACATCATCGCCGCCCAAACGCAGCCGCACCGCGTCCACCTCTACGCCCCTCCTGAAGAGGACTGCCGAGGCGCCGATACGACCATCGATACCTGACCCGTCGGAGTACACCTTCCACTCCGCCGGGTCCGCCGCCTCTACTTCCATCGCCACCGCCTTCGACCCCGGCACCACCAGTGCCATACCGCTTTCCCACCCCGGCCGCTGCCGAACAGGTAAGATCGTCTCCATCTCGTGAAGCCTCAGAAAGCTGAAGTCCGCCACGAGATCGTCCAGTGACGTAGGATGCGCCGGTCGTATCATCTTCGCTTTGTCAACTATCTCGTGCAGCGGATGGGAACTCGGGAGGGTGGAGATCCGCAACAAGGCTCGGAATCGGGCCTTCTCTACCAAACGGGCAACTGGGAGGAGGTGGGCGTACACATCGAGCTCGTCCGTCGGGGTCGATACGAGGGCGCCGGTGATAGACAATGCCGCACGTCGTTGGATGGTACGCAGCCTCCGCAGTGCTCCCCGCTCCCGCTTACCCGAAGGCTGAGAAAGGAAAAGCTCGGCGCCATAGAGCATCCGCGGGACGCAGATACCCAGGTACAGACGACGCATGGCACTCGCTGCCACACCCCGAGAAGGGCGTGCTAGTCGAGAGAACTGCGCCAGGTATGTGTGCCCCTTACCGACCATCGAAGCCTCTTGTTCATGCCAGCGCAGCTCCCGATCGAGATGGATGCCGAGCAGCTTTACGGATGGCGAGGAAACAATGCGGTGCGGACCCAGTATCATGTCGGGCGGCTCCTCCGGTACCTTCTTGCGCAGCAGGAATTGGTGGGGCACTCGTCGCCGCGAGGCGTCGAGCAGCTGATACTTGGCGGGACCGAAGAGGGCATTGTGGTTTGTCGCCCAGTTGTCAACGCCTCCGGCGCGCTGAATGACGTTGCGAATCTTTTGGTGGGTTATCGCATAGGTATCTCCAACTGTAACGAGGGTATTATCGTCAATGTATATCACCCCATGCTCTCCCTTCCGCGCCTTCGGGATGTCTGCCAGACCGGAATTGTAAACCAGATACAAGAAGACCGAAAGAGGATCCCCCTGATCGAGGCCGCCCTCAACCTCAAGGGCTGCCGAGACAAAGTCCCCAAAACTGATCCTGGGCGTACGTCCTTCGTACCGGCGGCGCAGCCAGTCCGTTAGCTGGACTGGTACACCACGGAGTCGCAGCTCATGGATGAGCTGCTCCAGGTCAACACTAGGGAACGCGCCCTTTACATCCATGCAGAGAACACTCGCTACCTTATCCTCCCGCCATGCGGCCTTGATGATGTCGATGACCTTATGAAGTGCATCACATCCGGCGCGTCCTTTCCTACCACCGTAATGGTTGCTCGGAAAGATACCAGCGAGTTCAGCTTCCTCACTGCATT
Source organism: Mycena crocata (assembly GCA_029281795.1). NCBI lineage: Eukaryota > Fungi > Basidiomycota > Agaricomycetes > Agaricales > Mycenaceae > Mycena > Mycena crocata. The sequence goes on along the minus strand of JARJCP010000123.1, from coordinate 133,038 downwards.
GCAGCGTTTTGGCAAGGTTCAGCAGTCGCGAGTCGCCTTGAGCAAGAACGATGGGCCGCCAGGCAGAAGGGTCCGAGTAGTTGGCCTTGCCCGGTTTGGGAGCAACCAGGGTCATGACATCCGACCAGTTCTTTGGATAGTAGCCCAGTGTGTCAATAGAACGGTAGATAGGACCTAGGTGAGGGACTAGAACATTAGCGTTGTTAATGTAGACGCAATTGGGAGTTGAGCCAGGATATGTGGCCTTGTATGGCTTCATCCGGCGTATGGCTCGGTGTAGGAGTGCGTCAGAGACGGGCTCCCACTTCCATGCCGGTGGTGGGTAGACTGGATTAGGGGGGACTGCGGAGATAGCCATTTTCGGCGGGAAGAATTCGCGCCGAAGCAAAGCCGACTTCTCCTCATTTGTGTCGGCAACTTCGGTCCTCCCACTGACCGGGTCATGCTTCTCCAGCGTAGGTATCCTCCTTGCTCCCCCATCGGAGGCTTCCTTCCCCACAAACCGACTCGCCGTCCAGATCGACGACACATCCAAACTCTCCAGCCAGGAAATCCAAAAGGAATCCTTCTGCTTCTGGATGGCCGCAGCGTAATCAGCCTGCAGCCCAACCGCAATCTCGTGCGAGGGATGGTCGGGAGCATGGCGCCAGCGGAAGGCCTCACGGGAGGCCTTCTCTGCCGCCTGCTTCCGAGCTTTAAGCTCCTTCGAAAACCACCGCTTTGTGTACGGCGACGGTCTTGACATAGGTACCTTTCTCTGCACAACCGCCTGAATCGCCTCGTTGAAGGCCGCTATTGCAGCCTCCAACTCCTCTGGAGAATCGTAACTATCCCGAGGTTCCACCCGATGCAGCAACTCCAGCATCAGGTCAACCCGGAATTCATCCCATTCCGTCTTACGCCACATCGGCCTCGGGACATGGGCGACTTCCACCATCTCCATATCCAGCTCATGAACTATTGGGAAATGATCAGTGCGGACCATCGACGTGCGAACGTCACAACAAATGTAGCGCCCCACGAGTCCTGGGGAGCAGAACACATTGTCGACCCTCGTAAAGGTCTTGGCGGAAAAGGATCGGAGAGTTGGGACTCCCGCCGGCAATGGCATTTTCATGCCATACCGAGCGAGAAGATTAAGAAGCGGCTGTGCGAGATCAAGGTTGCGGGTAGTGAAGAGCTGATGATTGGCAGCCTCATCCCAGATAGGATGATGCCTATTGAAGTCGCCTGCCAGTATGTAGTAGACAGGAAGTCGCGAGGCACGGGCGGCTGCGTTACTGCGTAGGTAGTTGAGCACGGCGTCCAATGCATCATTATGATTGCAATCGTTGTAGATGTTGATGATCCGGAGTGTACCATATTCCCCCGTCAACTCGACAGCAGTAACATCAGGGGAATCGATGGGAATGGCAGACCAGGATGCCGACGGAAGGCGGGTGTTAACCAGTATGAGCGAGCGAGAAGAGGAGGGACGGCGCGAGTGGTGAGAGGGATAGATAGAAGCAAATCGGAGGTTGGAGCGAGAAACCCCCCGGAAGTCGATATGTGGCTCCTGGATGAGTACTAAATCATAGATTTCTGGTTTAGCAGCAGCGAGACAGTGGATTTGAGAAACTAGATTTTTGTTGAGGTTCTGTTGCCAGATACGCAAACGCCTCGGTTGTGGGACAGGAGGGGGTGTATTAGGCATTTATGTCGTCCACCGGACCCCCGGGATTGTTAACGCTCTTTGAGCTGGAGGCTACTGTGTTCGGCAGATCGGTATCGGAATCAAGTTCCGGGAGGTCAGGGATTTGTGGAGTCTCCTCAGGCTCCTGCCCATCGTCATGGAAGACAAGGTCCCTACGAGTTGCCTTTACTCGCTCCAAGTGCTGTTTCTGCTTTTCTCTCCGCTGCTTACGCCAAAAATCCTCAGACTCCTCTTCTGACTCGGTTGGACGCTGGCTACCCGCCGCCGGGCGTTCGCTGTCCAGCGACATGTCACTGGATGGAGCTGCCTCCTCCTCCCTGCGACCCGCCAACATAGCCGCACGCCCTGGGTCCATCCGCCCACCCGGGGCGCCGCGCTCCACCAACCACCCATCTGTGAGGGCGGTTTGCCTCCCACCCGTCTCGTGTGCAATATCTGTGACGTCCTTTGCGAACCGAACCCGGGCTGTCCCGCCAGAAGAGAACCCTGCACCAGTCGTGGTCTTCTGCCGGAGAGCGGCAGAGACTACTGACGACGGGCCGGGGCCCCTACTTCGACGAGCGGATTCCAACTGCTGCCACTGAGGCTGACGGCCCCCGTAAGACTGTGTCTGCGACTGAGCAAGCTCCTCGTGTGTGACCCAAGTGCTCGGGTCATTGGGATCCGGAAAATAAGGATACTTAGCGTCAGGATTACGCTCTAGTGCGAACTGGAGCTTGTCCTGGAATACCGGGCAGGAGCGATCTGCTGCTCCATGCCCGACATGAGGCCGGCACGCTATGCGGCAATTGCTACAGGCGCGCTCATCATCCGTGGCGGTACAAGTTTTTGTTGCGTGCATGCCCCCACAACGCGCACACGCTTCATGGATAGACTTGCACACAGCCGCGATATGGCCAAACTCCTGGCACTTCATACAACGTGTGGGCTCCGTGAGCAACTTATGCCCATTCACAAGTTTTCCCTCCACGAATAAACCTGCTCTGATAAAAGAATTCGCCGGCTCAAGCTCGCTGAAACCAAAGACGGCGTGGGCCACTCTCTGTCCCACATAACGCCTTCCCGGAGGTTTAATCCAGTGAGCTTTGGCGAGGGAGCCCGAGCGTAGATTATTATCACCCTCCACCACCTGAAGGGCACCAGCCTGATTGGGGTCGAACGAGACCAGCACATACTGCACCACAACGTTGTAGAGACGTTGCTTGTAGACAGACGTGCCCCCCATCGCAGTGAGAAAGAAAGGGATGTTGGCGCGAAGCCAATCCGCCGCCAGAGTGGACTTCAAGTGTAGAAGCACCGAGTCCTTGCGCACTTCAGCGCCTACAAAGGCTCCCCCTTCCGGCGGAGCCTCACACCCGTCCTTCACCATGAGCTCCGACGCCATGCGCGCCTTCATCAGGACCTCCTTGTGAGAGAGTCCTTTGAGCCATTCCTCGGTTCCAGGGGCGCGCTCAATGCGAATCTGTCGGGTACGGGCCGCCGCCGCCGCCACCATCGCTGCGTGGCGCGCCGGAGGCTTCGCCACCGCAGCATATGTGCGCTCCCCCTCCTGAGCACTCCCTAGCACACTCACCACTGCAGCCTTCTTCGCCGTAGCAGCTGCCGCCACCACTTCGTTCACCTCCTCCGTCATACGCGATGCATGGGTTTCCATGACTCCGCATTGCTCCTCCACCGTCCGTGTGAGCATTACCGCTGCATCTCTCATGTCCGCTGCAACACCTTCGCTCCCCCCATCCTCAACCGCAGCGACTCTCAAATCGAGTAGTGCCTTAACACCCAAGGCAATCTCCTCCAGAATGGGTGCTGTACGTTGTGCATCCAGTATGCGTGCAACGGCACGGAGCGCATCCGCCGACACGACCGATGTCGTTGTCGCAGCCACCCGTAGGAGCACGAGCGCTAACGTCGTGAACGGCAGGGCCGCCTCACAATCCCCGGAAATAAAAGATTTCTGAAAAAGGTACTCACGGGCACCCTCAGAATCTTCCAGGTTCCAGTCGCGCCCTGTCCCCTCTCCCTTATATAACTGCGCTCTGGATTTCCCCGGCTGCCCGTTCAGCGTGTAGTCCGGGGTGGTGCGCGTCGAGGGACGCGCAACCGCTGCTTTTGTTGTACCGCCTCCAGTTTTGGGTGGCGGCGTCTGATTTTTTGCCTGAGAGGCCCCAGGTGGACGATTCATAGCTCAAGAAGGTGTATAGAAGTAACTAGTGAAGCTAGGACCACTACGTAGTGCGATGCCCAAACTCTGGATTTTTTCAGAGTGCCGATCGCGACCACGTGGTGGTTTGTTGCCAAGAGAGACCTCCCTCAAGCCAGTGACTCGAGCATTATCGACAGCGTACACCAAAATAATGTGAAGGACCTTGTATAGGGGCCCGGGGTGGCTGACACTTTGGTTCAGTTTGATCACCGCGCTTTGCCGCCGCACTTGCCGCCGGTCGATTTCCCGGACTTTCCAAAGCCCATACTTTCACGCAGGTGCAATGGATCCGGTTTGCACAAAGAAAATAAAGGAATTTTCACCTTCATTTCCTTTGTGCCAAAACAGCCATCATAACCTTTGATGGACATGCGTCGGAGGCACCTGAATTCCAGGTGCCCCGGCCTTTGCCCCCAGTGCCTATTGCACACAAGTCACTGGCACCCGTACATACTGACGTGCGCCTAGGAAGCGACCGCGAGAGCCAGGCGAATCTTGCCCTGGTTCATCAGGTGGAAGAAGAGGTTAGTCGCGACCTTTTCGATGCACATTTTTGATTTGCTTATGCTCTATCAAAGACCCGTCTTGATGGGGGCATTTGCAAAAAATGTTCAAGAGGATGAATACCGATAAAGAATCAAGTACTCCATCTAAAGCAAGCGATCGTTCAGCAGATGTGTTCAACGCTGCTGTATTTGCGGCGAAAGTCCTCCTTGCTGTGTGCGAGGCGCCGCTCATCAGCGCGCTGAAGCCTATCGCGGGACTTGCGGATCTTGGGTGTCAGAAAGCCCAAGTGCCTTGTGTCCCGTAGACAGAACGGTCACCGGTCTAGTGTATGCCTAGGTAATTCTTGGAATGACGCCTGTACGTTTTCTCAGTGTCTCCTAACCCTGAAGAGATAGAATGCGTGAGGAACGTGCAGAACAATGTGGTTGAAAAAAAATATGTGGTTGAAGTCATGGTTGAAGTCGCTTAGATTAGATGATGTAGATTAGATCAGGTGCTATCTAATCTACACTGCCACCGTTTTCTTTCTTTTTTTTGAGCGTTCTGCCACCTGTACCATAAAAATGCACGTTTGCTTGGAGTCTTCATACCGCGCATCTTCTTGCTCTTGGTCGACCTTCACGTTTTTTTTTTCACCCTCGAGGGTTTCCTCGTCAGGCTCGTCTAAATCCTTGCGTGGTCAACTCCGCAGCTTTGACACGCACGTTGCCATCTATTGCCTCCGTATTTGCGGGCCCCAAGCTCCGTATCGGCGAGCAACCACCTTTTTTCGGGAGCTCAGTTACCTAAGTTGTTTTGCCGTTTTCTGTTCCTTTATTACCCTTTTGCCAGTTTTTCCCCATGTAAGTACGCGGCTTCGTGAAAGCACGCACGCCTACCATCTGAACACGATCGGTTCCTGATCGACCTTTAACCCACAGTCGTGCGAAGGCACCAGCAAGACAATGGAAAGAGTCAAAGCGAAGGATCCGGCGCACAAACAAACACAAACAAACACCTCATTGTTCGAAAATCTGTGCGACTACAAAAAGCAATGGCACAGTTGACTTGTTCACCGTTTTCTCGATGCGGCGACCTTCACTCGAGATTAATGTCGACGTCGCTGGCGATGCATACGAGCTTGATTCCGACTGTGGCTCGGCCACATCCACCGACTTTTTGATCGACACTCCCTCGCCACCTGTGGCTCCAACTGCCTCACGCTGGCCTTTGTTTTCTCTCCTCTCACGACAACAACGCGTTTTCCTCCTCATTCCTGCAATTCTCTCGTCCGTTTTCGCAGGCGGGATCGCGCCGTTTATGACCATCGTCATTGGCCACGCCTTTGACGCTTTTTCCAAATTTTCGGCTCCCAACGGTGGCGACAAGGATCTTCTGCTTCACCGCGTCGGACTAGCCGCTTTGCAGCTCGTCGCCCTCGCAATCGGCTCTTTTGCGCTGAGCAGCCTCACCAGTTGTTTGTGGATCCTCACTGGGGAACACAACGTCATGGCACTTCGCAAACGCGTCTATGCGTCTGTTGCAGGAAAAAACATGGTGTGGTTTGATACTAAAGTGGAGACGCAGTCATCCGGGGAGGATCAAGGGCCTCTTGGTGCTAGTAGTCTTATAGCTCAGTTCACAAGGTGCGTCTTTCGCCACAATGAAAGACATTACAGCTGACTCTTTGCAGAGAACACGACGAAGTCCGATCTGCCTCTTCCCTGGCCACCGGACGTATAATTGAATATCTCACGACCTGCATTACCTGCCTCATCCTCGCCTTCAGCCGATCATACTCCCTCACCCTCGTTATCCTCTCCGCCGTCCCTGTCCTCGTCGTCATCCAAGCTTCCTCCCAGGCCGTCGCTGGCCCCCTTCTTGCCACCGAGCGTCAGCAGACTGCCGTCGCAGCCACTCTCGTTGACCGCGCGACCACCAACATCAGCACCGTCAAAGCCTTCAACGCCGCTGGGCATGAGCAGAAGTCGCTCGGTGTGGTCCTCGACCGCATCGAAGCCGCCGTCTGGAAACTCGTCGCCGTCTGGGGGTTCACCTCGGGCCTTGCCCAGTTCGTCATGATGGGCATGTTCGTCCAGGGCTTCTGGTTCGGCGCAGGCATCGTTCGTGCAGGCACCATTGGCGCCGGCGACGTCATGGCGGTCTTCTGGGCGTGCCTCATGGCCGCAACAAACCTGCAGCTCTGCATCCCGCAGTTCATCCTCCTCGCCAAGGGCAAGTTTGCGCTCACTTCCCTGCTTGCCCTAGTGGACCCACACGATGCGGCGGAACCCTTGGCAACCGTTCCATGTCGTGGCGACATCCTGCTGCACGACGTCACTTTCGCGTACCCTTCGCGCTCCGCGCTGCCCATCCTGCGAGCCGTTACCCTCCAATTCCCCGCGCGCAAAACTACTTTTGTTGTGGGCCCATCGGGCTCGGGTAAGTCCACCATTGCGCACCTCCTCGCCGGGCTCTATGCACCGCAACGCGGCGCTATCATCGTGGATTCGCGACCCGGGGACCTCCGTGCGCTCGACGTCGCGGTGGTCGGCCAGGGACAGGCGTGCGTATTGTTCGACATGAGCATTTACGACAACGTGGCACTCGGAAAGCGCGCAGGGCTACGGGTGCAGCGCGCGGAGGTCGAGGACGCGTGCAAGCACGTGCTGATGCACGAGTTCATCAGCGGGTTGCCGATGGGTTATGATACCATGCTGGGCAGTAACGGCGCGAGTTTGAGTGGCGGGCAGAAGCAGCGGTTGGCGCTAGCCCGTGTCATGCTCAGAGACCCGGACGTCTTGGTACTGGGTGCGTATCTTTCCTGCCCTTAGTTATAGCTTTTGCTAACTTCTCCGCTTTAGACGAGGCCACTTCTGCGCTGGACCCCACTTCCCGCGTAGCCGTGTTCGACGCGGTCCGCCGTTGGCGCCAGAACCGCACCACGATCGTCATCACGCACGACCTCGCACAGATATCCGTCGACGATTTCGTCTATGTTCTCAAGGACGGATGTGTTGTCGAGTCCGGCTGCAGAACCGACCTGGACAGCTACGTCTGCGGTGTCTTTAGCGGCATGGCCACTCCCGTGGACGCGCCAATCCGACAAGAACTCCCCCGCCTCCATGTCCCGACTCCGGTTGCCGAACCAACTCACGCCACTCCCGAATTCACCTCACGTACTCTCCCTTTTGGTCATTTGTTCTTTTCGATGACTATTCCCAACATCACTTCTGCTACTGCGCCTCCATCTGCAGTGACTCGCGTTGCGCGGGTTGCCCAGTTTTCTCCCAACATCGCCTCCTTCTCGTGGCACCGGACTCCCAGCCCATACAAACCTCTTCCGCTCCCTTCTACAGTCTTTGCGCGTCCGGCCAGCCTGCGTTTCACGCCTTCAAGCTGTGACGCGATCATGAGCAAAGAGCGGGACGCCTTCGGCTCCGATATCAAAGTGAACACCCCATTCTTGCCCTCTTCTCAAGAAGACGAAACATCCTCCACCATCTGGGGTCTTGTGCGTGAGATCTACCCCACGATTCCACACAAACCACTCGTCTTCTTCGGGCTAGTCGTGTGCATTCTCAGCGGCGCAATCACGCCCATCTTCTCCTTCCTCCTCTCCCGCCTCTTTTTTGAGGTGGCCATCGGCGCGCAGGACGTCCTCACGATTCACAAGTACGGTGCCATCGTCCTCGCCGTCGCGGCTCTCGACGGGCTGTTCATGGGTGCCAAGTACTTCATCATGCAGGCCGCCGGCATGGCGTGGGTCACGCGCCTGCGCAAGAGCGCCTTCACGCGTGTTTTGCTGCAGGACAAGAAGTGGTTCGATCGGCGCGCTGCGGGCGCCCTCGGGCTCGTGCTGGTCAAGGACGGAGACGATGCGCGCGAGCTGCTTGCGAGCGTCGCGGGACAGTTCCTTGTCGTTGGCGCGATGTTCAGCGTGGGGCTTGTGTGGGCGCTGCTAAAGGGCTGGCAACTCGCGCTGGTTGGGTTCGCGATCGTGCCTGTGTTTGGCGCGGCGATGGCCGCGCAGGCAGGGTTCGTCGCACGCTGCGAGATGCGCAACAAGCGTGCGAGGGAAGAGGTGGCGATGCGGTATTATGAGGTGTGTACCGTTTTTCTGCTTGTTGCTATCCTCTTGTGTCTGATTCCGAATGTCATTCTAGACGATTGCGAATATTCGTGGCATCCGTTCGATGCGATTCGAGAGCGTTTTTAAGGCGCAATTCGACAAGGCGACAGACCGGGCGCTCACCGCGGCCAAGAGGGGCGCCTTTGTCGAAGGCTGCACTTATGGTGTTGCCTGTGGACTCATATATCTCGCCGAGGCCCTCTTGTTTTACTTTGGCGCCGTTCTCGTCGCCCGCGGAACGTATACGTATCTTCAAATGGTGCAAGTCTTGAACCTCGTCGTTTTCACCGTGACCATCGGCTCGCAGCTGATGGCGTTCAGTAAGTTCCATACGTTCCGTGCTTGAATTCGTTCTCATCCACCCTTCTTCTTTTAGCTCAGCGAATTGCCAAATCTGTACAGGCGACACGTGATTTTAGCGAACTCCTCCATCTTCCCACCCGAACTGACGAGTCCGACGGGTTTCTTCGGCCTCGTCTCGATGGCTCGATCAAATTCCACGATGTCGGGTTCTCGTATGCTGGACGCGCCGGTGCCCCTGTACTGCAGAACATCAGCATGGAAATCCAGGCCGGGGAATGCGTGGCGATTGTCGGCTCTTCCGGCTCAGGGAAATCCACCATCGCGGCTTTGTTACAGCGCCTATACGAACCATCGTTCGGGACAATTTCCATCGGCCTGGAAACGCTCAAGTCAACCGATGTGCGCCACTTGCGTCAACAGGTCTCCATCGTCAGCCAACAACCCAATCTATTCGATGCGACCATCTCGGAGAATATCGCGTACGGCAGCGATTCCCTCTCGCACGATGACCTACGCCGCGCAGCTGAAGCGGCCAATGTCCACGACTTCATCATGACTCTGCCCCAGGGCTACGACACCCCGGTGGGCGAGAACGCCTCCCTCATTTCAGGCGGTCAGGCACAACGACTCCAGATCGCGCGGGCACTGGCGCGCCCCTCCAAAGTCTTGATTTTGGACGAATGCACATCTGCCCTGGACGACGTCAACCAGGCGGCCGTCTTGGACACGATCCGGTATGCGAAGCTGGGTCGCACGACTGTTATGATAACCCACAAGATCCCGGTGATGACGATGTGCGACCGCATCCTCGTCGTCCACGACGGCCGTATTGCCGAACAAGGGACATACGATGAACTCATCCGGCGCCAGGGCGTGTTTACAGCACTGGTGAACGGAGAGGGATTTGGCTCGACCTGATCATACTGTAGCACTTCTGTTTTGATTATTTACACCTTGTAGCGTTACACAAACCAAACCTTTTTACAATCTGTATTCGAATTTACATCCATGTACTGAAGAAATATACTTCTTTTGAATCATTCGCTATCGTCGTCGTCCATCTTCTGCACCGTCTTGGGCAGCGTAACTGCTTGCCATACCAAGGCGCCGACTGCAACCATGCACAAAGCCGCTGGAGCAGTCAGGGCCTGTCTTGCATAGAACCGCTCTATGATCGGCGGAGAAAAGTGGGCGTTCAGGCCTTCAGGGGCGACGGTGTACACTGTACACTTGCTTTATTGATACATTGGGAGAATTTTGGAGCCGCGGTTCGTTATTCGGGGCTGCAACGAACTTTGATTTACGTAGACCAGTTCCAATTCACCCGAAATCTGCAAATTTGAGTCCCGAGTCCCGACAACATCACCTGGACCTTTCGAAAAGATAGACAGGTTCTCGGCGTATGCGTGGCGTGGACCATCTGTGTCAGAAAGACCATCAGCTCACCTCTGAAGAAGTTGGATGTATGGCGTGGCCATATTGCCAGCTGGAAGCAGAAGGTTTGGCGAGAAGGAAAGAGAAGGAATCAACCCAGGCAATGTGCATATAGCACACGTTCGAGGTCCTGCTAACTGCCCACGTTTTACGAGGACCTGCGGCTGGTGTTCGATGGAACATGTTGAGACGCCGAAATCGATGTTCCCAAAAGCGATCCATTCATCCATTCTACAATACAATTAGACCCTTGGTCTTGCGACGGAACTACTGATATATAAAGTTGTAACTGAACAATGGATCAGTCTCAAACCAAGTTAAAAGCGGTGTGCGACATACCGGGAGAGCAAATGTGGAATTGCAGATAACTGGGGACCGTAGCTACACATCTATTATGAGTGTTGGGGCAGCAATAGAATGCAGATGGACGCACCGAGCAGCATTGTCATACAGCTCGAAGAGCGGGATGGCCAGAAGCTTCATGTTTTTAGGGACAGCAAGTACTTCTGTAGACGGTGCGGCGTTCAGAACGAGAATACGAAGACTCAAAAAAAGAGTGGCGCACTCTTCTCAGGCATCTGCACCACGAAAAGTTTTTTGCATTCTTTTGGTTTCGTTATGTGGGCGGGAATGAAAGGATACTGGGAACGGATGGCGTCAGCCGAAGACCATGGAATAAAAGGTAATGTCCCAGGGGCCGGTCATGGAAGTCCAGGATCAAGAAAGGCCGGATCTACTCCTTCGTCGCTTAACTCGACCGCGGCACGGGCATTAATGGCGCAGGGCGTGCGGGGAAGAACCGTTGGTCCGACACTCGCCAAAAGAAACGTTGCTTACCATGAACGTTTCGAAATTCGGCCGCCACCACTGCGCAAGGCAATCCCCAATCTCCCATTCTGCTCCATCCGTCACGTTCGAAGGTAAGCCCGAGGACGCAGGTGGTGCTAGTCGGTCATCGAGTCGTTTTTTAAGGCCGCTGATCTCGTCTTCGCCGGGAAGCAGGTAGTCTCCGGGACTAGATTTGCACGTCAATGAGCGGAATGAAGACGTCAGCTGGCGACACGCACAGCTTGAAAAAGGCGTTCGCAATTTGGAGCATGAGTATGTGCGGGTGGCCGTGATCGTGAACGACGAGAATGCCCTCGACCGTGCGACGCATTCCAAAGTCCTCATAGTTGTTCTGGAGGCGTTGAAGACGCGCAGAGACCGAGGGATCTTCCTCCGGCTGGGCTTCTTTGGTACTTTGGATGGGTCAGCTGGCCGGTGTGAGAAACAAAGTACGGAGTCTGTACCTAAACGTGAAGTTGGACAGTGGGTACCTGGGCGGTGTTAGTGTGAAAATTGGGAAGAAAAATCCATAGGAAGGCAGGTTACAGCGCGATTGTATTCGACATGATGACGGTACGGAGCCAAGACGCGACGGAGCAGGCCAACACCGACGCACGTGAGTACGCGTAAACTGTAACCGCTATGATCATGGAGCATTTTTTTTTGCCTCCGGTTTTGTGACATCCCTGGGTCTGCTTTTGCTATACCACGAGTCTAATACCCTCGCCATACTCGCCCGCCTTTCCTGGGGCCGAAGCTGTCGAAACTGACTCGCTGTAGCCTTGTACGCCCCCCATGACGACCCCTGATTCCTCTACCTCTATGGAAGGCGATCTGGCGGACAATCTTGCGAGCGAAATGGACCACACAAGGAGCCCGGAAATTCCTTTCCTGCTTCCGCGGACACTCCAGAACGACTCTCCATTACGTAGAGCAGGGTCAGTCGCAATTTCCCTTCCTCTCGCGCAATTATAGCATCTTTCAATAATATATAGACTCCTGCAAGCGCGATCTTTCCATCCGTCTCCCTCAACGATCCTTTCCGCATCCTCGTCCGATTCCTCGGGAGCGTTTGGGACACCCATGTCCGTACCGCAGGTTCTGCCCCACTCGCAAACCTCGATCCGCCTCAGCACCATGCAGCTGAGCGGCATGGAAATGGGTATGTTTTCCCCCCCGAGTCGAGATAATCTTTCTCCGGACACCGAGGTACCCACTCTGAGTAGCCGAAGCGGGTCCATAACTCCCCGGAATCGAGAATCTTTCGATGTGCTGCAACCAGCGTTCCAGCCCTCTGGGTTGTCTCTATTACGGCCAGCGCGTGCAGACTCCCTTCCGTCTACAATTTCCTCCGATGGCGATCTTCCTTCTGCCGAAGTTGAACCATCTGTTGTGGCTTCCTCGCCATCAAGTTCGCCTCATCACGAAGACTCTCCCACAGAATCCACCCCACTTCTTGCACCGCGCCCGAAACTGCAGACCATCAAAACCCTCGAGAGTCTCGCCGCGACAACCCTAAACCAAGCCGTGCATGCGCTGCCGGCCGTGGTCCTGGGTTGCCTCTTGAACATCCTTGACGGCGTGTCCTACGGGATGATCATCTTCCCGACGTCGGATCCCTTCGCTGACCTCGGCCCCATGGGCGTCTCGATGTTCTTTGTTTCGTGCGTCGTCGCGCAACTCACGTATACGTTCGGTGGGAGCGGCTTTGCCGGCGCGAATGGGAGCATGATGATTGAGGTCGTGCCGTTCTTCCACATCCTCGCGACTCAAATCGCGAGCGAGATTGGACCGGAACGTCCACAGGAGATCATTTGCACAACGCTTGTCGCGTACGCGCTGAGTTCGGTGCTCACCGGGCTAACGTTCTTCCTCCTCGGATTTCTCAAACTCGGGCTCCTCATAGGGTTCTTCCCGCGCCATATTTTGGTCGGGTGTATCGGAGGCGTTGGCGCATTCCTTATTGAGACTGGGTTTGTAGGTTCGCTGCATCCGTCGAATGTTTGAACTAATGATGTGTAGGTTAACAGTGTCTCTACGCATCTCGGACGACGACTTTACCGCGACCTGGGCAACGTTCAAATTCGTGTTCCTGGACGGGCACAACCTCGCGCTGTGGACCATTCCTTTGGCGCTCGCAATTCTTCTACGCGTTGTGACGGAGAGTCTGCGGTGGCGGCATCAGCTTGTGTTCCCTCTCTGTATGTCACTTCCTCTTCTCAACACAAGCACGTAAATGAACAGCCATGGGGCGCAGACTTTATTATGATCCCCATGATCTTCTACATCGTCGTTGCCGCCGCACAGCTCAACATCGCTGACCTACGGGACAGTGGGTGGGTGTTCGACATGGCAATCGGAGCGAAGCAGGAGTCCTGGTATAAGTTTTACCAGTATTATGGTTCGTTCCTGCGTTGCCTCGAACGCCCATTTCTTCCTCATGTGCACAGATTTCAGCAAAGTGCGATTCGGCCCCCTCTGGGCCACGCTGCCTACGCAATTCGCTCTGTACGCTTGTTCATCCATTTTATATAATGAGAGTCGAGTCTGATGTGAGCGCAGGTTGTTTTTCAACATTCTGCACCCACCCTTGAACGTCCCCGCGTTGGGTACTGATTTTGAACCAAAGATATCAATTGAACTGACACCATTTCCAGCTGTTTCTCTCAACGAGGATGTTGACACGAACAAAGAATTGGTGGCCCACGGCTATTCGAATTTACTTTCAGGCATCCTGGGAACGGTGTACGGTTATGAATTTCGTTGAGTCCGACTACAACTCACTCATCTCGATTTAGGCCGAATTATCTGGTTTATGTCAACACCCTTTTGTAAGCCGTTAAAAATTTCACATTATCTGATGGTGGTTAAATCTCGATCGAAGGTTTTATCGTGTTGGTGGAGGGACGCGGGTAGCAGGATTTTTGCTGGCCGTGGCTACAACCGCGTTGCTATTAATTGGAACCGGACCGATTGCCTATATTCGTTCGTTCCCACGATCTCCGCCGTTTCTGATCTTCTGACCTTCAATCTCAGCTGTCATGGTCGTCGGTGCACTTATTTTTGTTTTGGGAATTGATTTATGCAAGGAAGCTTTGTGGGATACCCGGCATCGCGTTAGCAGGTCCGTCCCCTCGCTCCCGTGCCCTGTTTAACCTTGACTATTTATTCATTATTTGCGCTATAGGTCGGAATACATAACCATTGTCAGCATCATGGTGTGTATGACGGTCTGGGATTTCGTCATTGGTGTACTGTTTGGCATCGTCGTCAGCTGTGAGGATATTTATTTATATCAATTGTGCGTGTGCTCATCGATTCCGCGGCGCGGCACCAGGCTTCTTCTTTGTCGTTCAGAATTCCCAGCGAAGGAGTATCCGGGCGCTGCACACCGGCGAGACGGCCATGTCTACCGTGCGGCGTCCGAGCTCGCAGCGCTCGTATATTCGGGAGGTGTCCAAACAGACGACGATTCTGCGCCTCCAAGGTGCGTGTGGTTCGTTTTGGTTCAGGATAGGCGCTTAAGCGCCGTTTAGGGTTCCTATTCTTCGGCACTATTACGCATGTCGAAGAGGCCATCCGGAATATCATTGACGAGCCTTCTTGGCAGCGAAACCCCGTCCGCTTTTTGGTTCTGGACCTCTCGCTGGTGGCGGGAGTTGACATGTCTTCTGCGGAGGCTTTCGTGCGAGTGCAGCGCCTGTTGTCCGCAAAATATGTCACGCTGGTGTTTTGTGGATTCTCCGCCGAATCCACGATCGGGCGAGCGCTGCAAAGCGTGGATGTCCTGGGTGCCGACGGCGTTGAGCTGTTTTCGACGTTCAATGATGCCATGGAATGTGAGAGTCTGCCTTGGTTGTGTTCATTTGGTTCTCATCCCGGTTTTATATCACAGGGACCGAAAATGCCTATCTGCGGGCTTGGTTCAGGTCACAAAAATCCGAAACTTCCGCATACAGTCAGTCCCCAGCATAATCAATGACTGTCGATATGTATACCTTTTCCTCCCTAGTGTTGCCGGGCCGGCAGGATGCAAATATTGCTTACCAAGAATCCCTGGTCGGGTCGTTCGTCGGCTCGCCCCGGAGAGCCCATTTAAGAGACGCGGGTCACCGAACTTTTGCCAACGGTCAGACAAGATTTCTTTGGGCCTTTACGACAATATTTACGATTACCAGAAATCCAACCCTCCGAGCCGGGTTTGTCGGCCGAACCATACAATACCCTCGTCAAGGCATTTTCGTCCTACGGGGATGTCGATTTGGAGCAATTCCGGCCAATGCTCTCTTACCTCCAACGCATGTCTGTTCCTGAGGGATTGGTTCTGTGGAGGCAGGACGATCCGGCGGACGGGTTGTACATCATTGAGTCAGGTGTCCTTCGTGCGTCGTATAAATTCGCCGACCATTCGGAGAGCATCGAGGAGTCCATGGTTCCGGGCACCCTAGCTGGCGAACTATCGGCACTGGCGAGCTTGCCCCGAAACGCATCCGTCGTCATCGAGCGTCCCGCCGTATTGTGGAAGCTGAGTATTCAGAATCTACGCCGGTTGGAAGATGAAGAGCCCGTGCTTGCTAGAAAATTTACGCAGCTCGTTTTAAAGGGTGTGTCGTCTCATGTCCCCCTTCCCAGTCTGTATTAACCAGGGTTTTCCAGCGGCGAAAATCGATAATGATATCCTGCTTTCTGCGTTGGCCAGTAGGCAATAATACTTTGTGGGCGTTGATTACTGTGTACGGAATTAGATTGGCATATACATGGCCCAGTTAAAATAAATGTACATTATTTAGTTATCTAGATGAGCTCCATATTGATTAGGGAAATACCGGGGCTCTTTATTTATGAAGATGAAGCTGAAGAAGGGTCCATACCCCTTGTGCTCAGTTTGGGGGAAACTTTGGCGCTCAATGATGCTGAAAGTATACGGGAGTTCTGGGCCCGTTTGTCGATTTCAAGGTGGCTTCCAATCGGATAACATGTGCAAACCACCAAACCCCTACATGCAGAATTGGGAATTCCGGTGTTCCATTCACGGATTTCCCATGCTGTTGCCTAGGAGCACATATTAGTAATTGATACCGGAAAGCCAGTCAACATGCTGTTTGCAATCGTTACCAATTTTCCGAACGTTGTAACCATAACATCCGACATGGTATATCACCTACGCCGCCGTGGGCTGTAGAACAATTTATATGGGGCAAAACCAGGCTTGCGCTCATGTATCATCGTGAGTATACGTATCTCAAAGGTCTAGTAGGTGAGTTCAACCATTTCTTTTTGTAATTTCTGAATCGTGCTCAGTAACAGCTTTCCGGAAGGATGTCTCGAGCTCCAGCCTTTACCTAAGATTTTAGCAACACACATTATGGACTCTACTCTTAACTTGGACTATAAACCGCCAGACACGATCGTGTGGGGACTGGTTGGATTGGATCAAGTATTTGGCCTGTCAGATAAACAGGTTTCGGAGCGGTTCAGAGAGCCCAAGTAGATTTAAGTGGAGTTTGCTTAACAATGGTTTGACAGGACTGTCACATTTGAGCATTCGTTCTGGTTTGAGTCTGGTTGAACTTTGAACAAATGTTGAACTTACATAAGTAATTTGATCCCTGCCGTCAGTGGCGATGCCACAGCAACTTTCCGGATCCGGTTGAGCCCGTTCTGACTCCGTTTAGACTCCGTCGTTGCGGGCGTCTTGTTCTTATCCAGTCTCAATAGCTGGATTTCCGATGTCGTTTAAGGATCGCTTGGCATTTCTCTCCATGCCTGCGCCATCCTCCTATGTAGCGGGACTGGGTCGGGGGTCAGTGTTCCTGCAGGCTCGATCTTTGTCTTCTAATAATGCGCCAGGGCTTCCGGCTTCACAACCCGATTCGATATCGGCCCTCCAAGGGATCCTCCCTCCAGAGAATTTTCTCAGTGAGTTGCTTTCCTATTTTCGAGGACTATCTGCCAACTCTTGTGCAGAGAGGCACAAGGTCATAGAGGAGACGTATCTGAATACGACTCTGAGGCTTTCCAAGATGAAAATGATTCATCCCAACCTGGGGCAGAATATGGTGCTGAGGACGACGCAGCCGACGAAATCTTCGAGAAAATAGATCGCGAAATGGGAAGTAGGCGAAAGACGCACAGGTGGGTCAAATTCAGGCCCAAGTCAGGCATTATCATTCCTTACGATACTTTTAGAGAAATGCAATCGACCCAACAGAAACCTCCAAAAATTCAAGCCCAGTTTGCGGATCTGAAGCGTGGGCTTGCCAGTGTAACGGACGAAGAGTGGGAGCAGATTCCTGAGGTCAGTAGCCTCACGAAACGTCAAAAAGTCAGAGAAACGAGGTTATATGCTGTCCCAGACAGTGTCATAATCGGTGACCGAAATCGACTGGGTCTGGAAGGTCAATTGAGCGCTGAACAGCAAGAGGTATGTAGCTCGTTGATTCCATTTCAGTATTTAATGTGGCATTTAGATGGGTGATCCAACCATAAAGGCAACCGATCTTGTTGAACTGGGGACCGCCAGAGACAAGATTTTGAAAGTTCTTTCAGATCAGGCTTCAGCTCCGGCCTCGTCGACGTCCATTAACTCCGCAGAATATCTGACAGGCCTCGACAGCGCTGTCATCCACACGGACGCCGAAATTGGAGACATAAAGAAAGCAAGACTTCTGTTTGACTCCATGGTCAAGTCGAATCCCACATATGCACAAGGCTGGATCGCCGCGGCCTGCGTAGAAGAGCATGCAGGGAAAATGGCGGCCGCGAGAAAGCTGATAACTGCTGGCTGTCAACAATGCCCAGGCAGCGAAGAAATATGGCTCGAAGCCGCTCGGTTGCATGTATGTCCTAGGGGGTTCATACCAGTTCATATCCGGAGCTAACATCTCTCTGTAGCACACGAACGACGCCAAGATCATCCTCGCGCATTCGATTCAACATGTTCATCAGAGTGTTAAAATTTGGTTAATGGCCGCGAATTTGGAAGCCGGAACCGACGCCAAGCGAAGGGTTCTTCGCAAAGGTGATGTATATCTCACCAAATGATGCATCACTGCCTAATGGTTCTTTATTTCCTAGCCTTAGAGTCCATTCCCAACTCCGTCACCTTGTGGAAGGCAGCAATCAGTTTGGAAACGTCGGCATCGGACGCGCGTTTGCTCTTGGCACGTTCAGTCGAGATTAATCCCCAATCTGTCGAACTGTGGCTCGCATTAGCCAGACTAGAACCCTTCGAACAAGCGAAGGCGGTTCTCAACGAAGCCGGTGCAGCAAACGCAACCAATAGTGAAGTGTGGATCGCAGCGGCTCACTTGGTCGAAAATAATGGTGGCAATCACGACGAAATCGATCACACTATCGCCACTGCAGTTCGAAAACTAAGCAATCTGGGCCTGTCGTTGACGCGAGAACAGTGGCTGGCGGAGGCGGAAAGGTCAGATGAAGCTGGAATGCCCCTAACTTGCGATGCAATCATCAAATCCACCATTTCAGTGAACCTCGAGCAGCAAGATCAGATTCCAACGTGGCTTTCAGACATCGAAGATATGCATTCGAAAGGCAGGATCATGACCGCTCGTGCAATTGCGGCGTATATGCTGAAAGTCTTCCCCGATCACGCAGACGTATGGGAAAAGGCCCTCGAGATCGAGGAGAAAGCTGGGGCAGGGTCTGTTCTGTGCATTCGCCCTCGTTGCTTCTACTGATTTATATTCTAGTTCCTTGAAAGATACGCTTCTGGAACAGGCTGTCGAACGGTGTCCCACTGCGGAGACTATTTGGTTGATGTGGGCCAAGAAGAAATGGTCCGACGGCGACGCCCCTGCCGCCCGTGAAGTCATGGAGCGCGCATTCACGGCTAATCCACACAGTGAACGAATTTGGCTGGCCGCTGTGAAGTTGGAGACAGATAATGACATCGCGCGTGCTTTGCTCTTGCGTGCGCGTGATGCAGTCGATACTCAACTGGTAAG
Source organism: Mycena crocata (assembly GCA_029281795.1). Lineage (NCBI taxonomy): Eukaryota > Fungi > Basidiomycota > Agaricomycetes > Agaricales > Mycenaceae > Mycena > Mycena crocata. The sequence continues at coordinate 113,989 of JARJCP010000123.1, read as the reverse complement.
TGACTCGAGTCATATTTCTCAATCAAGTATTCATGCGGGATGATCGTTTTAGGTCTGGATGAAGGCCGCGGTTTTTGAGCGACAACAGGGAAATCTTGACGAGGCGCTCTCGATAACAGTTGACGGCCTGTCCAAGTTTCCTACATTCGCGAAACTTTACATGATTCAGGGCCAGATCAACACCAATCTTGGCCGGACTGCCGCCGCCAGAGCGTCATTTTCTGCAGGGCTCAAGGCATGCCCAAAAGAGCCCAACCTGTGGATCTTGGCCAGTCGGCTCGAGGAGAAGGAAAAGAAGAACATCAAGGCACGATCTCTTCTGGAAAAAGCCCGTTTACTCCTCCCAGAAGAAGAAATTATATGGGCGGAAGCCTTGCACGTCGAAGAACGCTTTGGTTCCGCCACTGCAGCTCGATCTATGTTGAGCAGAGGTTAGTGCTTGAATTGTGTCATAACCGTTGCTCTAAAAAGTATTTCTTAGGTCTGCAAGTCTGCCCCGCTTCTGGGTATTTGTGGTCCATGAGGGTATGGAGCGAACCTCGCGCAACACGAAACTCCCGTGCCGCAGACGCGTTGACAAAATCAGCAAAGCATCCGCTGGTTTTGTGTACTATCGCTCGCATGTTCTGGGCGGATCGAAAAATCGACAAGGCGAGGGACTGGTTCGACCGGGCCGCAAGAGATGGAATGGACATCGGAGATATTTGGGCCTGGTGGTTTCGTTTCGAACGCCAGTATGGAACACAGGTCTGTCTTTCTTCGCCAGTGGATTGAGGTGCTCAATGAGTTCTCTAGGATCAGCAGCTCAGCGTTGTTTCCCAATGTACAACAGCTTCTCCGAGACATGGACACATGTGGGAGTCAGTGGCCAAGGATGACAAAAATAGAATGAAGAGCACGGCGCAGATCCTCGACCTCGTATCGGCGGCTCTACACGGATTTACGGCATGAGGGCGATTATGTTGATGATATATATCAGCCGCAAATGACGGCCAGAGCAGCGGCCATCGTGTGTAATTACATGCCTGATAACTACCGCGATTAATTCACGGAATGCCCAGCAGTGATAAATCTGAGGGCATGGCTACAAGTTGACAGTTCCTGAATGGTGCATGTACATAGGGCGCACTGGACCAAGGAGGTTGACGGTGAAATAAAACGTCCGTTTCGACGTTGTTCCGCGTGGTTATTGGGCCTGATGTGAGGCAGAGCTTGGGCAGAGCGAATGAAGTTGCATATCTGTCTACAATGAAAACGACATCCAAGGCGAAGACATTTGACGGAATCAGGCATCTTATGTACCAGATGTACAAATGTGACCTTTTATAATCGTTTTCTTTCTAGCCATTTTGAAGTTGCATGAATGCAAGTGATGCCAACCCTCTGCCCCAGTGGTACTAGGCTTCAGACAGGAACACGGTTTGAACACGGTGACGTTCAAACTGCACGATTCAATTCCGAATCATAACTTGCCGGCTTAAGTGTTGAATTTTATTTTCCATTCACCTTGACATGAAACATAGTCAGGGACAAAATGTGAAGCCGAATTCTTTTTGAGAGAATTTCTCTCGAAATTGAACCTAGGTGAACCCGATTCCGTGTTGATCGGACTTGTCGGAGTCCGTCATTATCCGAAAGGTTCACACGCTCGGACTCTTTCCACTACTAGCAAGAACTTCGGACGACTCACTGATCGACTTGTTATACAACGCTCATGCGTACCGGTGCCTTCGGCCCCTTCCTTCATGTTTCAACTTTCGCCAGTGTCACTGGAAATGACAGCGCATTTTTCTAAGGAGTCCTACTCCAACACAGCAAAATGAAGTTCATCTATAACCATCAGTCTGCTATAATATGACAGTCTAGACGTCGAAGCGACGGCAGACTGCAACCGTTGAACATGATGGGTTGAACCGACATTCGCATGCACTTGCAGGTAATTCACCCTGCCACTCCCTAAAAAATGCACCGGGTTCCAAGCGGCTTTGAAACTTATCTTATCTTTCTGGGCCTCGGAGTTGTGTGCTTTTATGTGCCGTCAACTGAACTCACACATGGGGTTTACTTATGTCGTTGAATCGACTGATATAAAGCTACGCTACGATGTTGCAGTTCCTCAGCATCGCACAACTTCTCCAAGATGCGTTTCGACAGGGTCTCTACTGCAATCACTCTCGCTTCCGCTGCTTTGGCCCTTCCTGCCCTCGCCACGAGCGATCTCATCAATCGCGACATATCCATCGACGTGTGTGGCGAAGTCGAAGCCGAGCTCAAGATACCGAACTTGTTGCTGCCCAAGAAACCAATATCATTCGGCATTATAAGTGCGTATACTGTACACTAGACGGTAAATACTGAGATGTATACAGAGGCATGCCTGTGCATTTCGACGATACCCCAGTATATTACGGGGAATACCCTTATTCTCGGCGCCATCGCTCTCGGTGGAAAGGCAGCCGTTATCGCGGAGTTGACCAGCATAGTTAGTGATTTTGTTCCCTTCGGATCAGTCTTAATAGTCATTTAGGTCAATAATTGCGGTGGGCGGACACAATGCCACTACCCACTTCATTCAGTCCCGTCGTGTAAGACCGGAAGCCCATGTTACTTCACTTGCAAGGTAATTGACATTCATGAAACTCTGCCTCCTTCTCATTCTTTTGAAGGACGGCTACACTCCCTCTCCCGCGGGCCCATATCCGACCCAGTGCGCCGGCTCTTATCCCTACACCGAATGCAACGGGAAATGTGGAATCTTCCACGGATGCCCGAGCACATACTATGCTTAACGTGACACGAGAAGCTCCTCGAAGTGCCACAAGGGCTCGACAGCCTGTACTGTTCCCGGCCGTATTGCCAGCTCCTGGGAATGCATCAACACGCAGAACGATCTCGAGAGCTGTACGACTCATCAAGCCTTTCACTTCTTTCAAAATTAACGCTGAAATTTATAGGCGGCGGCTGCCTCTACTCCCATCACTCAAATGCGCTCGAACCAGTTGGAAAAGACTGTTCGGCCATCCGCGGTGTTTCTGATGTTTCCTGCATTGGGGGAGAATGCGTGGTCCACAAATGCATGACTGGGTACAATATTGTTGGGCAGCACTCTGAGTGTGTTTATGCAGAGGACGAGGATCCGGAGATACTTGCTGCTCAGTATGGCTTGGACCACGTCCCTCTCTAAAGGATTTCATGCCGCAAGGCTGTCTGGTGGTATAACTCTGTGCTTTGGGTTTTTCTTCTTTGGCGGCAGTTTATTTATGTAACTCCACCACCATTGGATTCGGCTGCGTGACTTTTATGCATTTTTTGCCTATCAGTTTTTCATGGAAGCATTTCCCTATTGGCGCCGATATCCGTTGAAACTTGAAACATCTACTGTACCATTTCGACCAAGTGTTCAGTCACTGGTCACAACGGGGCCCAAATTGAACACTTTTTAAAAATGTCACAGGTTTTGGCGATTCTAGATCGAGGTTTTTGAGCTTTTCCGTCTCAAAATGGGAATTTTTCGCTCCGGCTGCGCCGGAATATCCCCCGAAAAGGGAATTTGAACACTTGGAATTTGAACACTTGAGGTCACAGGTCACACCCCATGAACACTTGGTCGAAATGGTACAGTAGTATCAGTGCATAATTGAACATGACCGAGTTTCCCGAAGTATTCAAAGTCCCAGGGCCGAAAGTAGGAAGAACTTTGAATAAATCAGTCTCTGCGATGAAAATTCACAATACACTCTCCTCCTCCTCCTTCTTTTGAACCTTGAACCAAAAGTTCGATTGGCCGGCAGACGCGGGCCGGTGGATCACGTGCGTTCGATGGGATTTCGAATTTTATTCTTTCTCTCTCCCTTGACCTTCTCTCTCTATGCTTCCGCGCGCAGACATACTGAGCCTACTGAGCTCGATGGGGGTCGACTTGCCGAGAAACACCAAACTTCCCGACGCGGAACTCGACAAACGTCTGTCCAAAGCACTCGACAGCGCCCAATACCTCACCCGCATCATTCCAACACCTCCCCTCGATCCAACCGCATACCCGTCCTGGTTTAGTGACAAGTCGAGCATACTCGAGGCCATCAGGAGGCACAATATAGGAGAGGCGACCATGATTTACGATGGCAAAATGAAAGGGATCGACAACCCGATGGGTCCGCTCTACGCCAATGCCTTCATGGACTTGCGGCAGACTCTGATGTCAATTGCAAATGCTTGTGACGTTGGGATGCACCCAATTGTGCTGCAAGATCCGGGAGAGTCGTCGGGTATCTGTATGAGGGTGAGCCACTCTGTTGTACTTGGTTGTCAGACTCTTCAGCTCCTCTTTGCTGGCCCTTTAGGTGTTGGAAGTTCGGCAATTTGACGAGCAGACCCCCATTTTGATCGTCGTCTTTCAACATGACGTCAAGGATTCTCTTTCTCGAGGGAGCTTCGAGTGGATTTCCAGTTACGTGTGTTCTGACACCCCGACGGCAATGGCCAATGTTACTGCGACTGTGAATGAACAGCACCTTCTTCTCCGCCTCCTCAAGCAAAATAGCAAACGTCTAGTTGGGTCGTACAAGCCGAAACGCGCTTCAACAGAAACTTCGTTCACTCTGTCTTTCCTGCTTCCTGTTGGGTGAGTAGATCAAATTCACACGCTGAAACCTAGATGAATGAAATCCCGATTCTCAAGGCCGTTGGGGGCGCAGGAAATGGCGAAATACAACACAAACAATGGATGCTCCGTCTGTGGTGATCCAGCCAAACAAAAGTGCTCTCGGTGTGGTGCGGTGAGGTATTGCGACGCAGGTAAATTTTCAGGGGCTTTTTGTTAACTAGACACGCAGAAAGAATGCTCACAATAAGTGCCTTATATTTAGTTTGCCAAAAAGAGGACTGGAAGAGCCATCGGCCGCTCTGCAACAGTTGGCAAGGTGCTAAATGGCAAAACCTCACCTTCCAACTCGCGGACCAATGCATGCCGGGTGCATACTCGCTTCGGATCAGCCGATACGACAATGTGCAACATAACGACGCTCAAAAACGCATGGAACTGGCGCAGCACAATCAGGGTCCCCCGTTGAACACACACGGCCTGACCCCGTTCATCGTCAAAGTGCAAATCAACTCGTCCTCGGCGATGGGCCCGGCGCATCCACTGTTTTCTACGAATCGGCGGCACGACGGCTCGGATTTCCTCATCTACGACCAGCGGCGGACGATCGATGTGATGGTCTTGCGGGCGTCGTCGGATCCAGAGCATTTCAACGCAGTTGCAGCGGTCGTAAACGCCAAGGGGGACCGGGGGATCAAGATGTTTTGTTGGGCAATTAGGACGGGAGAGTGGACGATAGACATCTGTTTGGATCGATTCCCCGAGTGGCAGATGTGGTGATCCCCATAATTCCAACCAAGGCATAGGGTACGCGAATCACCCCGATGTATTATTATTCAATTTAGAAGCTTTCCGCGACTCTGCCCAGGCTTTTGCTCGCGCTTGACGCGCAGCGAGAGCCGTTTCAGGATCGGGGTCTGGTCTCGACGCGGCGACTTCCTCATCACTGCTATCTCCATAATCTGCGAGATTTCCCAGTCCGCTGCCGGTGTCGTTGGATTTCTTCGCTTCCTGGAGTTCATTGGCAGCGTTCCGTTTCATCGCAAGCCACGCTTTCTTCCAGCGCCCGCGCAAGAACGCGAACCGTTTATCGGTGCCGTGGTTGGCGAAGACACGCATCTCCAACTGAGCAGGATTGGTGGTCGCCATTATGCTCGCTGCCGTTCGCTTCATCAGCATGGCCTGCGCGTCGTCTGGCTTTTTTTTTTTTTCAAACATTAGTTGAAAGGTTGAAGAGCAGGGTCTTGAAGAGCAAACCTCTTCGTCGCTGCCTCCCCAGACGTCCTCTTCTTCCGGCTCACCGTCTTCCGCCTTTCGTGCCTTGAGACGTTCCTCCCGCGTCTGGTCAAGGAGCTTCCGGCGTTTCTCTTGTCGATAGTCCTCCGCCTCGTCTGGCGCGAAAAAGAACATGTCTTCGGCATCGGAGGGGAGGTCAGACCAGCCCGAAGGAGACGGCGGTGCGGATTTAGGGCGCATGGTGGGTGGTAATGCGTCTAACAAAAGCCGCGCGTCATATCTGAACAGAAGATCATCAGATTATAACGAACAGGGAGAGGCGAAATTTGAAATGCTGTTCCAACCACAGATTTATTTATTTAGACGTGAAGAGGATAACGAAATCGCAGCGATGAGCCCTTGAACCGCATGGAATTACGCCCTACCTATCCACCCACACGGGATTTCTAACAAGTTTTTCTTGCGGATGTGACGCGAACCCATCATCTGTGTCCGACGGAAAAGCAGTGGCTGTATATAAATTTGTGGGGTTCCACTGAATAAGCCCGCCCGTTCTGGGACTCAGCATGTGCTTGTCAACCTCGAGAGAGTCGGCAGCTTGCTTTGCCTGAGGGCCACGGAGAATGACCGCTTCGTGGGCTTGAATAAACAGCGATGGGTCCGGTGCAACATCCACGTCTTCTGAAGGGAAGGACGAAGACATGATGGACGCTCTGCCTGGTCGATTCTTGCGCTTCCGGGACGACATGGTGGTCCAGATTCAGTGGGACCTGGTGGCTGTGCCCATTGCTGTATCGAGTAACACGAAACCGCCACGTTTCATTCGCGTTTCTCTTCTCCGTTATGGATTTTCTACATTCGCAGTTGTCCAAAGTTACTCGCGAGCTTGCCTTTGTCTCGGTGGATCCTATCGACTGGAAGTTCTATGTCCAAGTGATCTCCTGGGCCGTCACCCTCTTTGAGTCTTACCTTCTGTACGTATACGCCATTACCGACATGTTTTCCTCCGCTGATTTAACTGCTATCATCTCTTTTTAACTCTCACAAACTATATATCCAACGAAATGCAACTCCTTCGTTTGAGATATCAGGTTACGCCAGTACCCGTTGTACAGTAAAACGGAACCTCCAGCAGCACTTGCTACACATATCAGTGCCTCCGACTTTGAAAAGTCCCAAAAATATGGAAAGGACAAGGCTAAATTTGCTTTGTTCTCGGGCTTCTACAAGCAGTGCCTCGATTCCACCATGCTACACTTCGGCTTTTATGCATGGTCGTGGAACTTTGCTGGACTGGTAATGGCTAGATTTGGATATGGTGTCGAGTACCAGGTGAGTCGCTTAACTGTCTTGCCAGAAATACTATTAATCTGCTATCATGAGATCACGCAATCTATTGGCTTCGTGTTCGTGCTGTTTTTCCTGTCGTCCCTCCCAACCCTGCCCCTGTCAGTGTACAGCACATTTGTTCGTTTCGAATACCACGTTACTATTATTTGTATCCGACTCTTATATTGCCCACAGGTTTTGGAAGAGAAATATGGCTTTAACAAGACCTCACCGGGCCTCTTCGTAGCCGACCTGCTAAAAGGCTGGGGTCTCGCGGTCGTACTCCTCACGCCCTTCCTCTGGGCCTTCTTACGGATCTTCAACTGGGCAGGCGACCGCTTTGTACCATGGCTCATGGGCTTCATGTGAGTGCCCTTTGGTTTTGCGGCGCTCGTCTTACTATGACCCCAGTCTTGCCTTCCAGCTGATCATGGTCGTCGTATACCCGATGGTCATCCAACCCCTCTTCAACAAACTTTCTCCTCTTGGGGAGGGCGAACTACGGAACCGCATTGAAGCCCTGGCCGGGAAACTGAAATTCCCTCTTACGCATCTCTATGAGATTGATGGCTCAAAGCGTAGCTCCCACAGTAACGCATACTTCTTCGGCTTACCATGGGTACGTTTCTTGTCCCTTTCATAGGCGCCTTTTGACCTTCGCCGCAGAGCAAACACATTGTCATCTTTGACACGCTCATCCAGCAGAGCCAGCCCGAGGAGGTCGAAGCGGTTCTCGCTCACGAGCTTGGTCACTGGTATTATCTTCACCCCACCAAAATGCTGGCTGTCTCCCAAATTCACGTCTTTACCATCTTTGCACTCTTCCCTGCTTTCCTGCACGCTCCTCCGGTTCTTGCCTCCTTCGACTTCCCCAAAGCCGTTGCTGCCCAGCCGCCCACCATCGTCGCCTTCCTCCTTTTCCAGGTCTGCCTCACTTCTTTCCGACGGGACTGTCATTGACGCCACGTCACAGATGATATTGACTCCTCTCGAGGCGTTCGTGAGCATCGGCATGCACGCAGTCAGCCGTCACTTCGAGTGGGAGGCCGACCGCTTTGCGTGCGAGCTCCAGGACAAGCTATCCGACGAGAAGATGAGCGACATGGGCGACCGTCTTGGACGTGCGTTGATTGCTCTTCACGTGAAGAACCTTTCGACAGTTTGGGTTGACTGGCTGTACGTCTTTTCCACGGGCATCCGCAGAGTCTTGACATCCACCCATAGATACTCCGCGTACCACCACTCGCATCCCACCCTGACGGAGCGCCTGAAAGGTCTGGAGTCGTTCCAGAGCAAACGCGAGAAAAAGAAGTTGTAGAGAATGATGTACGACTGCTAGAGATTTCGTAGATCTCACCCCCTACCTTGTATCTCGACGAATCTAATACGGAGGTAATGTTTTCTATCGAAGTCTGCCTTCCCTCGGCACTATAGCGAGGAGCGAATCAGAAATAAGATCAAATTCAGATAATGAAGTGGCTGACAAGAAGTCAAGAGTGGGCGCAAAGTCAGACGAGGCGCCAGTCAGCCACCAGGTACTCTTCGTCCTACACCACCACCACCCCGCCCGCCCCTTGTTTTGCAGCCATGCAATCCCTACTCCCTTGCCTTCTTGCCCTCGTCATCCTCTTCGCGTTTCTTGCTGCAGCGTGGTTTCCAGGTTCTTCTGAGCTCAAGACGCTCAACGATGAGATTGCATATCAACAAACAGAGATCACCCAACTGGAGAAGCTTGTCAAGAAACGGCGGCCTTTCGAGGAGGAAGTGGAGCGACTCTACACCGTCGCATATCATTACCAAGAAAACGCTGTGGATCTGGCAGCTGAAGTCGACCTCCTCGCAGACCGACAAACACAGGTCGAAGACATGGCCAAAAGCAAGATCAAAGCGTTGTCCGCCGAACTAGAAGATCAGAAGACGTATACCCAGCAGCTCACCGCCAGGTACGATGCGGAGTGCGGAGAGAGTGCGATGGTAAAAGCTATGAACTGGGCATTGGAGAGGGAGGTCGAGGAGCTGCGGAAGATCGTGGCGGATCTCCAAAGGACCGCTCAGGACACCGAGAAACAAAAATCGATCCTCGAAGCCGGTCAAATGGCAGTAATCAAGACCCTCAAGGAGCACGTCAAGACGGCGGCCAAGCGGAGCATTGATCAAGAGACGAGGATCCGACTTCTCACGGAGCAAGTCGCGGAGAAGGAAAAGGAGAACGAGGAAGTGGCGATCCTGGCGGAGGAACTAGCGATCCAGTCACAAGCAGCGTGCGATACGCAACGGAGGAGGAACAAGGAGTATGTCGGCAATATGAAGAAGAAATGGGCGGTCGCCTGGAATTGGGCCGCGGACGAAATGGAGGAAATGAAGGCGAGACTTGGGGAGCTGGCGAGTGGTGGCCAGGACGACTCCTTTATTTCCATGGCCGACCTTTTCGACGAGGACGAAACCGCTCAGGAGGAAATGGAGGAGGTGGACATGTCAATTTGTAGCGTGTTGCAGGATGTGGCCGAGCTCAGTCCTGCAAGTCCTCAGCGGCCAGTCAAGCCAACTACCTTGCCCTGGGTACCTTCTCCCTCCAAGACCCTGGCCGGCCGACTCCTTGTGCGCAAAATAGCGCTCTCTGCCAATCCCCCCGACTCTCCCTTTGCGTTCGCAACGAATTCGGTCAGGTTCGCACCGGCCGACGGAAAGTACACCAAGGACAGGTCCGCGAAGCGGGTCAAGGTGGATCGGGCGATGAAGGAGGAAGGAGAAGAATGAAAAGTGAGAGGGTGGGTTCTGCTGTGAATGAAATGCAATTGTCGAGACGTATCCGTGCATGACAAAGAAGGGATGTGGTGGTAATACAGTGCTGCTCGACTAAGAGCGTAATTTATTCTTCGTCTTCGTCCACTGGGGCCACGGGTTTCACACTCAGAGCCCACTGCTCCCATGCAGTCGCTGATGCAGACTGGGGGACGAATAACCCCCAGGTGATAGCATAATGTTCGAGAACGAGGTCAAGCTCCTCTATTTCGTCAACCAGCTCGAGCCGGGATATCCTTTGCCTAGTCTTAGCAGACATCGTGACAAATATAAGTTACGGGCATCACCTCTGTAGCTCTGCGGGAGGAATGTAAGATTTTCTGATTTCTTTGAGGGTCAGTGCCCGAGCCGCGGTGAAACCCATATTGAGGAAACGCCCGGGCAGAGATTGAACGTCAGGGTACGGTTCGGCACCAAGGAGAGAGACATGCCGCGCCTGGGAAGATGATGAGTTCGAGGACGCAAGAAGATAGACCGTACAATACCTTGAGGTTTTCCACCATTACCCGTCCAAATGAATCCTGAAGGCGGAACATTTCGTAAACGATACTGCCCAAGACAGCACTCCCGTTGGGTGAGAAGTAGTCGATAAACCATTGGAGAATGGCAGAAGAAGCAGCTGGCGACATGTAAACCAGGACACATTCGAAGAGTAGGAGTGTTGGAAGAGTGTGCGAGAGTATCGCTCCGCTTTCCGGTATAAGAAGCTTGCCCAGATTATCTGCTGGAGGCAGCCGAAGGTCGGTTGGTAGAAGGTGGTATACGGACGAAATGAGCCCGGTACCACCATGGGCTTGATCGGATCGTCAACAAAAAGCATGCAGCGAGAGAAGTAGGGATCGACGCACAGACTGCCACAGCTGCAGGATCTCCCAACACAGCGCTCAAGTCCTTGCTCTTGCGGATTGCCATGGCTTTCTTGCTAGTGATCTCTGGGAAGTCTAGCTCGACATATGCAGCAAGGGAATCTTTATGGGAGCTAGTCTATCTGAGCGAAAACATAAGCCTCTGATCTCCAGCCTCGCGGCAGAACGTACCGCAATGCGCCAGAAACGTGTGTCGCTCCCAGAACCTAAACTAACAATCTGGCAACGCGTTCCGAGACCGGCGGAGCTTTGCAGCCATTGGAAAACGAGCTCGTCGATGGCGGTGGAGCGCACAAACGTGCCGATATTGATCAGAGGTGGTCTGGGAGGTTGCAGGTGCGATCGAGGCACAAGATGCTTGACATATGGATCTTGAAGATAACCTTTCTGGACAGCCGACACCCGAGCAAGAGCTGCATCTGTATCGGTGAGCCGGATGGAGGAGTCTGCGTCCCGGGATTGCGGCGGAGGGAACATGACCAGGAGGGGAGAAGGGTCCTGCTGAAGGGAAGCCGAAAGGCACTGAAACTAGCATTGACACACAACGCGTCTTTGTTTGGCAACGGCTTCCCGCGGCGTCCCGCCTCCCTTCCTCAACGCGCACCCCTCTGCTAGCCGCTCCACATCATGCTCTACGAATACGATATTCATGGCGATACCATTATGCAAGACGTGTTCACTCCAGCAGCAGGTGCGTCTCCATATTCCACTTGCTTTTGGCATGATCCCCTCAGGCCAGTGCTATGCAGATACCGTCATGGTCCACCTTGTGGATGGCTTGAGCAATCACTTCTCCTGCGTCTCTCTGGTGGTCCCTTCAGTTCACCGTGTTCCTGATGATGTCTTGTACGAGTTGTTCATGTTTCTCGCCGGCGAACCATCCTTCACAAATTGCGACTTCACCGTCCTTCTTTCCCATGTGTGTCGCGACTGGCGATCCATCATTGTACGAGCGCCTCTCCTTTGGAAGTTCATCACTATGCACTCTTCAGGGTCCTGCAAGGACCATTCGGCAACTGTAGAATCCTTTCTCAGTCGCTCACAAGACCAGTCGATTACTTTCGGTCTTTTTCTTCGTAAGACGCCGTTGTCGACGAGCCCCTTTGCAAAGGCTCTGCGCAAGCACGCCCCCCGGGTTCGCAGTCTACTCGTCTTAGCCAGCAATTTCCCTTCCCTAGCATCCCATCTCGTAGACCTCTCGTCACTCTCCTTGACTTCTCTGCAACATCACGAAGCCACCGTCCGTTCAGGTCGCGCCAATACCCCCGGAACCTTCATTGCTGTATCTCGCCCCTCCTTCCCGGGCAGTCTCAATATCCCAATATTTGCTCCCACGTCCGTACCAACATGGCCTTCCCACCTCGACATCACCACACTTTCCTTCATGTATTCGTCCCTCAAACTATTCGACATTTTCCGTTTTATCGAAATGTCCCAGTCTACACTGCAGAACCTGAAACTCTATTTCCAAGGCCGCCACAACGTTGTCACTCCATCGCACTGGGATCTCATCGACGGTCCATGTATAGACCTGCCTGAACTGCGCTCGATGGACTTAGGGTACCATGACCCGCTTTCCTTGGTCCCGTTCTTGCATCGGGTGCGCCTCCTGGCCCTCGAATCACTCTCGCTCCACAATTATTCCATCTGTCGAGCGGCCGACACGCCTCATGCCGTCCAGTTTCAGCTACAGGTCCCTTTGCCGCACGGAGTCGGACCCACAGATCATCTTTTCTCCACTTTGCTCAGTGCGATCCACTCCCCGGTCCTCCTCAGATCCCTCAGCTTCACCGGGCAGTACATCCCCGACGATGACATCGAAATCATAGAAGAGGTCTTCGACCTTCTTGGCCCGCAGCTGCGTACGCTCTATCTCGCCGACTGCACGCCCCAGTTCCTCGACGTCCTTGCGGAATGCATGCTGTACCACCACACCCGATGGAGGCTCGAGCGTCTGACGGCCCGTGGGATGGACAACGACGATCTGCTCGTGTGTCTTCGGAGCCGCGAGGCGAATCAATACCCGCGCCTCAAGGAGCTTTCCTTGGCACCCTATACCCGTCCCCCGACTCGGGAAGTTCTGCAACAGTTTGCAGAGGTAATCAATATAGAATCTTAGGAGGACGACACATACATACATGTATACTATACCGCCCATCTTGTAGCATATCGCTTAGACCATTAGATATCCAAACAAATGTACTCCAAATGCCTATACCCACCAAACATGGACTTCTCAGTCTGGCAAATTCTGAGAGTGCTCACATGACCGCGTCCTTTCTTCCTCATCTTGGTGTATATTTCTCCCATCACCTCTCCTCTTCTCTGTACTCCACACAATGCCTCTGGCGAGGGCAAATACTACTTTCCGCAACTCGTCTCGCTCTCCCCTCCCGCCCAGTCCCCGTCCGCCGACATTTCTGCCTCCATCTCATTACGCAGAAGCTGGGGGACTGTCACCCAGGCCACCTACGAGAAGCGATTCGCTATCCTCCTCCTCCTCCTCTCACTCCCAACAGCATCAGACACGATTGGAGTCGCGTCGGAACTCTGCATTCATGCCCATCTCGTCCAACTCCGACTCTTCCTTCGAATTCGGCCAAAAGCCGACGCCTGCAGAGGGTAGGCGCGAAAGCAAACGTTTCTCCATGTCCGGCGGTGGTTCCAAAAGTGGCGGCGCCAAAACTAGCGCGTCCAAAACTCCTTCTTACTCCCAGGTAAAACGGGAGAGCCATATGACGAACCTCCCACTCGTCGAAGCACAACTACTGCCTTCACTAAGAGACACCATTGACCGCATGACACGACCTCCCTCACGCATGTTTCCTCCATCGTCGCCCCCTGCAAACGACGCAAACGTGTATGAACCCTCCCCAGAGTCGGCAGCGTCCAGAACACGGCAACGCTCCACCCCGACGCAACGATCCATCGATAGCACGAATTCTTTCTCGCCTCCTCCGCCGCCATCAACACCAAAACCGCTCAAGTCAGCTTTGCGCCCGCCGACACCGAAATTACAGCTCAGCTCACCTCGCTCACCCGCTGGATCCTCACGACTTACGTCAGGGCCTGAAATTGCTCTTGCGAGTGGGCCAGTTTCGACGGTGCGTTCCATGTATATCGTGTGCCTTTCTGCCTGACTTACGTAATTTTTTTGAGGATGCCGCCGCCCTGGCACCGCCGCCAATACGCAGTCGGCCACGTTCGCGGACAGACCCCGGTGCTCCTCCTCATGTCCCATTCTCTAGCGCCCCGACCACTCCGATCCCGAAATCTGATCCACAATTTGGCGCGAAAGGAACACTGACAGCCTCAGGCATTCCTCGCCTTCGACCGATGCCAGGATTGCGGTCTGCATCCTCCACTCCGCGTCCCCGACCACACGAGACAGACGGGCATGACTCTGCGTCCGACCTTGAGCTGCGATACGAGCTGGAGGCTAGGGACCGCCGTTCGCTGCGAGTTGTGAATGGCGTCACATCCAGCGAGAGTGAGAGCGACGGCGAACCCCCAGCCAGCATTGGTCTCGGCCTTGGGTTGGAGTCCCCGTACGCCTCACGCTCGTTTGCATCCAAGTTGCGGGCACGGTTTGCCGGGAGTAGTGCGGGTAGCACGGGCTCAGAACATGCCACCGATGATACCGCTGAAAGACGACGAAAGGAGCTTCTCGGTCTTGTCAAAGGCCTGGATAGGCTTGCATTTCAGGGACAGTCTGCTCACAGTAAGGATGGCAGTAGCGACCACGAGTATGGAGTAGTGGTCAGCGGGAGCGGGAGGGTGGATTTCGGAGTCTCAACTTCGCAAGCAGAACCGCCCCGAGTCATGGTATCGTCCTCAAGCGGAACGGATGGCGAACTGGAACGGGCTGCAGGATATACTGAGCGAGAACAGAAGCGAGCCCGTCCGACATCGCTCTGGAAACGGAGTCGTTCATTGTCCCCTGCTCCTCCCCCAGCTCCTCCCCCGCAGGAACACCGTATACCAGAGAGCGGCAGGAGGAAGTCACCATCCCGTTCTCCTGTCATCCGAAAGACTCCACAGTCAATATCGCGCGATGAGAGCCTCGACCTCATACCGGACGCGCTGCGACGACACTCGGTATATCATCACGCCAGCTCATCGAGGCCAATCAGCTCCGCCAACTCCACAGCCGCAGCCGAACCACATTTTGCGGACGAAGAGGAGTATAATATCCTAACTAGGTCCCCGGAAAGCGTCTACGACGAGGAACCTGACGACGAGACGTGGCCTGAAGAATCTTATGTGCAAGACCCACCACCCGCTTCCCATCTCCGAGCTGGCGACCATCATCGGCAGTCTCGATTTCACCGGCATTCTGACGACCTGGCGACTTCGGATACCGCCATGCTTGCGCTGCACTCTCGTTTGGCGGCGGCCAGAGATAGAGAAGCGTTGGGAATTCCACCGTCCGCCTCTGACGCGTGCGCTGGCGATGGTGATTCCGGCAGGGGAGAGAGGATGTCGTACATGGATAGCGGGTCATCATTAGCAAGAGTGGGCCTGGCATGGGAGAATGCTGACGGGAGAGGGAGCGACCGGAGGGCTGGCTTGAGCTTCGGTGCTGAGAAGCTTTTCAGAACGTTGAGTGGGCGGACTATCGAAACACATGGAGAGCGAGGTATTTTCAGCGGGGATACCGGGGGCGCCTTTGGAGAGGATGTCATTCTAAAAGGCTGCGCGACGGTTCGGCCCTCCTCCCTCACTTTCTCACAAAGCTCCAGTGCGTCATCCATGTACGAGGACGACGAGAATGATCACGCGCTGGAGCCACCCGAAGAGTCTTGGCAAGGTGAAGAAGCTCTTATAGAAGCGGAGGATAACAGCGCAGACGAAGAAGAGAGCCTGCGGGATGAACCGGCAGACGACGCATGGAGATCTACACTTACGCCTGCGACGTATGCGGCCGTAGTAGACCGCTATGGGACCCTCGAGCTACGCCGTCAAGAGGCTATCCACGCCCTTTTCATTACAGAAGAATCCTTCGTCGCCCGTCTCACCAACACCATCCAGACCTTCATCCTTCCACTTCGTGTACAAGACTCGAAATGCTATATCGCTGGTGTTCCAGCAGAGATCGCAAGACTCTTTGACTGGCTCGAGGATATTCTAAATCTCCATACTCAACTGCTCTCTGCTCTGCGCTCTATGCGAGAAGCGCAGTTTCCCGTTATCGAAGACGTTGCAGAGGCGATACGGGAAAGTTTTGTGAAACAGCTGGAGGTTTATCAGCCATATTTGGCACGGCTCGTCAACGTAGCAGGGACGATCGCCCGACTGGTCGCTGACACAACAAGTGACTTTGGGGAGTTCGTTCGAATACAAGAGCGTGTCAGAGAATGTAGGGGCTGGAGCCTGGAAAGTCTCCTAGTCGATCCGGTTTCTAGGTTGGGAAAGTATCCTGCCATATTCCGAGTAAGAAAGTCTCTCTTTATCATGAACTGTTATTAATTGCACTCGTCCTGCAGAAATTGCACGAATATACACCCAAGATACACCGCGACTACGTCGCAACTTTCGCACTCCTCCATTCGACTGAGCTAGTCATCAAAGTGATGACAGAGGTCAAGAACCGGGAAGATGAATATGACCTCGTGAAGAGCATATCCAAGCGCATCAAAGGATTACCCTCGTCGGTGCCCCTAGCAAGAAGGGGCCGCCGACTGCTTTTCCATGGGCAGCTTCTTTGGGTACGGCCAGATTCACAGCGCCTCCAGGGGACGACGACGGCCCTTCCCGAGAATAGATCAGGATACATCGACGGTCAGAGGCTTCATCCTCAGGGCAATACTGCTTCTCCGAGACGCTCGAGCAAACTCGTCGACGCCATCCATGATTGGGACCAGCGCCGAGCACGGTCGGGATCTGTCAAATCTAACGTATCGTCCGGCACCACAGCGTCCTTCAGTTCACATTCCACAAATTCTTCGTCCGCCTCATCAGAGCCTCCGTTGACGCCATCATCAACGCATTTCGCGTCTCGGTCTTCTATCCAGATGCCGAGATCAAAAGCGCCGACATCGCACCAACGTCCAAGTCCTCATAAAGCCGGCTCAATGGATGATCAGTCTGGAGAATCGCAATTGGTCCAAGTATTTATTTTCACAGATATGGTAGTCGTCGCACGCGTTTGCAAGTCGCGTTGTTACAACGGCTCCGAAGAGTGGAGTCTGCTCGAGAACACGGGCGTCGCCAAAGTTCTCGGCGTCACGGAGGTCCCCGATGAAACTAACAGTGCGGTCCTCCCATATCTGTTCTGGATCATATGCTCATATTCATGTGGCAGAAATATCGCCACTCTTGGTGGTGGATCTCATCCCGCTGGATATCAAGAGTTCAAGCCAAAGTGTTGTCTCTCAAAACGTTCCTCTTGAAGTCCTGCATCTGCGTGTTCCCACCTTAGACTCTTCGACCAGCACAGAAGAGCTTTATAGGACCTGCCTCGCTGCTCTTCAACGATCTTTGAATCTCACTCTGCGTTCTATATCAATTCCAGGAGCCTGCCTTGTTACCCCTCCGAGCGCCGATCTAGACTGGAGTAGTTGTTCTGGTGGTCCGATGTCGCAGCGTCATTTACCCAAGAGTCCTTCCTTGATCGCTGAAATCCGTCCTGGAGATTCCAGTGGTCCAACAAGACAAGAACGAGAAGAAAGAGGATGGTGGTCTTCGTGCTTTCACCAAGTACTAAAAGAATTTCAATCCCGCAACGTGTCTTGATTTTACTTATTTTACGGCCGCTTTGTGTACTTGGTAGGACTTGTAAATCAGTTGGAATTTGCAAGAGGACCTGTATGTAAGTCGTAGCTGTCTTTCCTCTGGCAGGAAACGACTCGGCGAAGCGGCAATCCGGTGGACAATGTCGACCGGATCAATGATCCGGTGTCCATCGGCCGCCCTCCGGTTTCGTTCGAACTTTGGGCTTTGCATTGGCTTTGCATCCATCCGGCAGCGGAAGGCACCTGAAATCGTGAGGCTTCCGACTTAAAGAGAGGATCTTTTTCTTTGCCTAGTAGAGATCTCCGTACATACCTGCCGTGGAATAACAGTGCAACTTATAACTTAGGCTCCTTCATGATGTATGGCCCTGCATATGTACAGGGAAGTAGAGGAATGATGGTCATCAATTGAGCCTCTCAGTTTTATACTGCAGATTTAATGGAATTCATAAATGCCATCAACCTTGAACCTCGCAAACCGAAAAAATTGCAAAAATCTGTTGGCGAATTTGGACTACATCACGTGTCTGGTTCAATTTTTTGAACCAAAATCATGTGATTGGTTGAACTTCGAAAAGTTTTCTCAAACCGGCACATGTTTACCAGAACGATACAATGGGCAATAATACAAGAGCATTAAAAAATGCGAAGTCATCTTCAGATGTAGAACATAGAGTCGCGAATGTCAACATGGATCTGTGACAGGTTTACTTCCAAATAAAAATAAAATAGAGATGGAAAGACGCACCCCTTCACCCCATGCAGCCCTGGCGGCGTTGAACACACGCGCCTTTTCTTCCTCCCTGTCAACATTCCCTCTTCCGGAACTCGTGGTCTTGTCATCCAGCATGAAATCATTCAAATAGTACCGGCCCCGTTCGCACGCCAAATCGGCGTAGTACGCAGCCGGCACTAAACTAACAGCTTTAGTCGCCCGTGCGTACAAATACGAGAAGTCGTTAGACCCCTGCTGGAGCTCGTTTGCCGTGAGCTTAAGCTCGTCGTACACCACGGTATAGTGTGTTGGTTTGACCTGCGACCACAGTAAGTTCAGATGAAAGAGCAGAAATTCAACGGGTTGCACCGTTCCCTGAAGTCCGGCATGGGCTTGGAGATAAAAGTCAAAGTCGAAACTAATCAAACATCAATACAGCTTATCAGATCCTGAGTTTGAATTCGCCTACACGGCGGTCACGCCTTTATCAACTACAGTGCCTGGACGGGTGTTGCCGTTGCGATCAGCGAGGTCTGATGAGGTTGGGTAGAACCTAAAGTTGTGCAAAGTTGAATGCGTCGATAAACAAACCGGTGGTGAGAGGTAGTACCTGGCGTGGTGCCGCTTTCCGCATATTACAATTGCAACGGCAGGACGGTAGGGTTTAGGTCCGCGGTCCTTTGTGTTGAATTTTTGGAACGCTTCCAGAATTTGAGCCTTTTCTTCCCGAACGACAATATCAAACTGCCCCTCTGCGCATGTAGCGGTTACTACGACCCTGTCGATTATCTTCAATACCCACCTGATACCCCATCTCGAAACACGATGATGCGCCGAGGAAGGATCTTGTTCTTCTTCTCATAAAGAAGCAGACGTTCTACCAGCATATCTCTCAACTCCGAGAGCATCTGAAGAGCATTGTTAGTCTCCTCAGGAGATACACATGATGCCACTGGACCTCTTTTGATTCTCGGTTTGGATCTGGCCTTTGTATCCTTAGGCTGGCCGGAAACTGCGGGAATATCGGTATTAGAAACTGGTGGATAGAGAATAATTACCTGGACAAATGCATCATCCACACTGGCGACGACAGCAGCAATCGACGGGGATCCCTCCCTGCTCGTTGGCCCTGGGTGAGTGACATCAATACCAACAATCATCGTTTTTTCCTTAGTCAGCCATTTTGTAGCGTTCGTATCGAGCTGAAATATCTGAGTTAATATTGGAGCAGAAGAAACGAAAAGAAGGGAAAGTAAAAAAAGTAAAAAAGTAAAACAACTTACCAAATGGTTCATCCCGCCAAGCTTTGAATTCGCTTTCAACGCGACGTTCTGAATTAAAATGAATACAACTGGATGATTTTTCAAGCCGGGACCTCACCGAGAGGTATTGGTCTTGCTTTCTCTCGTCGCCAAGAGCTTTGCTTAGTTGCATATGTATGGTATGAACACCTAGGTCCACATCTCCCAAGCGCTGTAGACCATTTAAGACGAAATGTCTCTCGAATGATAGTAGTCAGACGAACTTTTATTCCAGGATAGATGTAATTGTCGCGGTGAGAAAGCAGGACCAAAATGAAACTTGGTTTCTTGGCAGGAGGTTTCAGATTATCGACGAGGATGGTCTTTATTTCCTGTAACGCCTTCTCTCTAGATGCATCTTGTAAGTTCTGGAGAGGAGGGGTTACAAGCAAACGCGCCGGAAGATCGTTCGAAATCTGCATGCCACTTCGTTGCAACTTTTCACGGAATTTTGTGACAAGGTTCCTCAACTGGGGATCGGTTTTACCTTCCAGAACCTCCCGGCCGTCCCTCACCACCAGTACCCACCAGCTACTGACCGTCGCTCCGCGATGAAATTTGACATCCATGATGTTCCAACTGCCATTCCGCACGTTCGCAGTGCCCTTCGAGTATGATAAACGCGGAGGATTAAGTTCCCGCCCTGGAATGACGGCCATCTCGGTATCGACCGACACGTTGAAACCATTGGTATCTGCCGGTGGTTTCGTGGGGCTCAGGCCAAGGAGAGAAAATCCGTCGCTTGTGATCGCCTCCGCATTGACACGCGGTGGATTGCACGCAATCTTGATCATCTGGGCGGTTTCGACGTCACTCAGCTTGCCGCGGTATGGCTGGCCCGCTTCTATCTCGCACAATTCCGCGGGTACGTAGACCGTCTTTTTAGCACTCCCAATATCGACAACTGGAAGGTCTGTAGGACGTCGAAGTTTGATCTGGTACTCTACGAACCCATGAGGACAATTATAGATGACGTCGTAGGCCGCGCTTACTTTTATCGAAATACTTCTCAACGGATATTCTCCCACCGAATTCTTCGCAATTGAAGTATGTGTTCCGCGCGGAGGTGGAGGCGATGGCCTTGATTGGTTTGCGCATTTTGTACCCCAGATGCTGTGTGGTAACCTTGGTGCTCTTCGCAAAAGCCTGCCAGTACAACGCGCGTCAATATTATTCTATTTATAAAAACAAACAAGCGCTCACCTTCGGCAGCGTGGGCATTGCACCCTTGGAGTTTCTGCTAAAGGCGTCCAGAGCCTCGGCAAGATTCCCGGGATGTATAAAAGCCGTCATGCAGTTGTTTCTGTCTCAACATGTAAGCTACTAATCACATAATAAAAAGGCAGACAGAAAGCTGCGTACACATTGACCATGAGTTGCTTATACGTTGGTCGAACGGAGGTGTAGAAACCCTGGAACGCGATGATTCCGGTACTCAGCGGGAAGGATTGCGTCGAAGTGGGGAAGAAATATTTGCTTTTGCTGAGACGGATGCCGGTTCGCGTTGGGTGCTGCTGCAGGACAAGGTTCAGTGCAGAAATCATGGGCAGTATATTGTAGTCGCGGGCGGCAACGTCACCATTGAGATGCCTTGTCAAAAAAAAAAAAAAAATCAGCCGTGGATTCAGTGGAACGAGAACAAAGAGCATACTTGGTGAGCTCAGCGACGTCAAGTTCCTTGTCAAATTTGATGGAAACTGTATACACGGTGGCGCCCGCTCTGGGCCCATTTTCCCCATCCTCGTAGAATGGAACGGATACGTCGAGCGGCTGTGGCAGCCTCCGCGCCGACACCAGCCGCTGGCTGCGATCGTGTGCAATGTGCGGAAGAAGCGGCCTACACACTGTGCTCTGCTCAAGCAGGAAAAAGATGCGATCCCTGAGTCGATTTATATTGGTCTTGGGGTTTATTTCCATGGTGTAATCGAAGATCGGTCCAGCGGGAACCCGCACGGGGAAGAAGTTGGCGCGAAGAGTTATGGGGGTGCCTAGGGTTCCATATCCAGGACGTAACGGCCGGTCGGGATTTGGTTTGAGGGTGCTGAAGGACTTGATGAGTTGGTCGTGGCTTTCGTTGGACAGTCGGGGAGGGATGTTGGCGGGAGCGCCTTCGGCGAAGATGACCGAGCCACCACCTGGGCCGCCCCGACCGAAGCCGCCTCTGGAGGGGCCACCTCTGAAATCTCCGCGCCCTCGAGGGGGTGGAGGACCGCCCCCACGAGGTGGACCCATCGGCGCCCCCAATGGACCGCCCCCACGGGGACCAGGACCAGATGGAGGCCCACCAGCTGATGGACCACCACCCCTACCTCCTCCTCGACCTCTATCACCTCCTCGTCCACGTCCTCCTCGCTGGCCTCTTTGTTGACTCATGGTGGTTCCGGTGAAAGCGCAGCCACGGGGCCTACGGCAGGCTGAAATGAAAGGATGATCGGTAAGATAATAACAATGACGGGCGCCTAAGTTGAAGCGCCGCAGTATAATTTCAACATTCGCAGGTGTATGTGTTCTGAGGACTGAGAAGAAGCTGAAGGTGAATAGAATTAACGAAACGTTGCTCTGGAATGGACGCAAAGAAAGCCTGGAAGAAAGCCTTTGATGTAATTCTTTGTGCTATCTTGAGTTTATGGGCGGTTAATATTGTCAGCTGACGCGGCGTTCTCTACTTAGCTCGCAGTTCCGCCCGGTATGAATCTGTGATGCATTCTTGACCGATTTGGAAATGTCAATTTGCAGGATGTCGCCTAACAATGATTCTCGAAAAGACGCGTTTTTGATTTGAACAAATACAGTTTCGAACATACGATCCGGGCCCTCAATCAACTCTCTTGTCGTACAATCCACGGGTTTCAGGCGGGCCGCTAACACTCCAAAAGCCGAGAAGCTGGCCTACTTTGGCATAGATATCGGATGCGGTAGCAGCCATGGAGAGACCTGTGCGAATGACAGGTGCAAGCGGGGGCACAAGGAGCGACATGAAATCCTGGAAACGCGTTTCGTTGATGAAAAAGAACGTTAGGAAAGCCGGGACGCACATCAGGATGGTAAAAGTCCTCCTGGAACGCAATGTAGTGGAGCCCGTTCTCTTCACGCAGCGTCAACCGGATCAGAAGTCTCGAGGGAGCCGGGGCGAAAGGTGAACACCGAATATGGAACACTTGCACCGCGTCCAACAAGATAATGTTATTCTCTGCGTCGTGCACTGGTGTGTGTCTCGAATTGACGCGTCAGAAACAAGTTGGGAATGTACGTACCGACGCTCTTCAGGCTTACATCAATGCGAGGCGACATGATGCGGTACCATCTGGTGGACGAGTTTAAGTGAACGACGACGTAGAAGGAGTATATCCGACGTACTGGTAGATTCCAAGCAGCCGGTCTCTGGAACCAGGACCAGGAGTAACACTGCAGATTGGGTGACGGAATCCGGCATCCGAAGTCACATATTTGAGAAACGCCGATTGCTGTATCTCTGGAGCAGTAGCAGCGGTGAGAAGAGATACTACGGCCCCAATTTCGGACGATGGGTGTTGCATTGGAAGCCTGGGTAATATTGGGACGTCATGGGCGCTGCCAAATTAGCAACAGGGTTGACTGCGTGAGAAAGTTTTGCCGTTTTGGACAACACCAACTCCACATTGCTCGCAAGTTGAAAAAATAGGTTTTGAGCCTCTATTGAGAACCGAAAGCCTCTGGAGAAATTTACATGTGCCAAAATAACTTCGCCATCAAGTCAAGTCACTCAAGTTGAAGTTCTCGCTTGCCGAACCTTTCCAACTCTGAGCAAACTCTGAGTCTGAATTTTGAGTTGATGAGAAGCATCAAGGTATCTTTATTGAATAGTTCGGACTCACACGTTCACATTCCGCTGTGTCTATTCCCTACCATCTGAGTTGGAATGAACTTTTTCACGGTCCCGCAATGCGGAAAACGGTAGCACTATGGCAACGTAGAGTGATCTGCTCTGCTGTGCAGCGATCTGCTGATTGATCCGGTGCCTGCCGTGTGATTCGGGTTCGGCAGAGTGATGGGACCAGGATACACCCCAGCCTCCACTACTGCAGAACTCCCTTTGCCGTCTCAATCCCTCTGCTCTCAAGTAGTTGTGTTTTAGTGTGTTTCAGCCTATTTGCATGGTTTTATTCCAAGTTTGCAGTACGTAAGTTCAATTGCGATACGATTGGCTGTTTCTAATACTAGAGCAGCTTTAATTTGGGGTTCCAGTCCTTGGAGGTATTTTTTCCGCTTCCTTTCACTTGGCACAGTCCTGAGTGACTGGATCCAAGCTCTCGACGATGAAGATGAGCAAGCTTAGAAGGTATTGAACTGGAAAAGAAAATACAGTCTACTCGCACCAACTCGGACCAGCCACCGGTTCTGGTTCGTTTTATTAGTGCGCCTCGGTGATTGGATGGCACAGCGAGTTTAATCGTGAGCTATATGTACTAATTATTAAACCGTTGAATACCGTCTCTCAAATGCTGTGTGTGATATTCATTTGTGATCGTTCTTTTTGGCAAGGCAGTTGAACATCAAGTTGAGTCACCATCTCATCCGAGTATTCTTCCTTGTCATCTGGGTACTGCTATTTGACTACACACTACAGACTCGAACGTTTCGCAGCAATCTTCCACAGACATTCTCGCATCTTTCATCTGATTCAATCATCGTGGTTGAAATGAATTCTAAACGATTTTACAGACATCCATGGTTGGAAGTTTATTGTCTGGCATGTAGTTGAATTTCAAACTGTTCAAGGTCCAAATTTGGATCAAAACGGCGGAACACTGCAAGGATTTCTCCTTGATTTACTCATACCCTCTGCTGTGATTGGGACAATTCCTTGTCTTCCAAGGATGCAGATAGCGTACATCCCCAGCTCGATCTGGCCAGTTATTAACAGTGCACACTGAATATATACTGAGTCTTAGAAGGCATTCCTGCATCAAGATTGAAATTATATCGAGTTAGACGAGATAGGACTAGATGTTCCTTTCTTGCTGTGCAAATTGTTAAAGTTGTCGTTCTACTCAGGATCATCTGATTAGGTCCCCTGAATTCCAACTGCCGCTTGTACCTTTGATGAGAACTTGAGCGTCGGGGCAGAGGATCCGGAGCGTTGTAGTGACTCCCCAAATTCTTTTGACTCCATTTGCAGTTGGAATGAAAAAAGAAAATCACTGCATTTGAGTCGGAGGTTTCTATCGTCAGTTTCTTGGTTCAATAGGCTACTACTAGAGTGTACATGACAGCAATCTTTCTATTCTGCCAGGCATTCACCGCAATCACTGAAAAGGATTGACAAAAACGACAAAAACGAAATGTTCCCACGGTTGAATTCGCTCGTGTCAGTCGTAATTTAGGAGATCTTGAGATACGAAGCCATGATAGGTGTCTCTTATGATCCCGGGCTTTTGAGATACCCAGCTTCAGAGCTGAAGAAGGTTGTGATTCAAACATTGACATTATTTCGCACATCGTAGAACTAAAATGTGGATACTCTCTGAATGCAGAAATTCATATCAGCCAGTCTACCCTCAGCCGCTGAACTACATGTATAGCCTGCCATTGTTTCGAAATATTTTACAGTATGTTTCCATCACTCTGCCGAACCCGAATCACACGGCATGCACCGGATCAATCAGCAGATCGCTGCACACCGGAGCAGATCACTCTACGTTGCCATAGTAGCACAGCCTTTTAGCGGTCAGTGACTCAATAATTCTTACCTCTTGACCACCACCACTGCGATGCCTAAATCAACAAAAGATCTCGCATACTCCGAGGAGCATGTACTGGAACGTGCACTGGAACGTTACCGACTCAAGCTCGATGCTGGGGATTACCGAAAACTCAACGAGGCGGTGCAACGTGCAAGGAATGCAATGGCAACCTTGAACGAGGGACAGAGCGAGATTACAAAAGGCCAGGACGATTCGGAAGCAGAGATGAAAATGGGGTTGGGTTCAGTGACTTTGTTAAACGATGAGCGAGATGAGCAAATATGGGGTGTTGGGTGGGCCACACAGACACTCGTGTGCGTTTGGAGCACATCCCTCGGAAGAGTGACGACGCTTTTACCGGAGGGGACCGTTGTCACGCGAAGAAAGGGGACCAAGAGTGGGAAGGGGAAGAGATGATTGGCCAATGCCGTTAGCACTATAGTTGGTGCTGAATGGCACTGGTATGCGCAGTTTGGATTCGACTTGTTTAAATACGCACAGACTGGGCTCGAAAAAAGCGAATGGGATTGCGGGTTTGGGTAAAGCAAAGACCCGGGAGGCCACTCCATAAAACTGGTGCAATTACTGTCAGCAAGGGTAGGGGAGTCGTTTTCAACAAACTGATAGTATTTGTAGTGATTTTGTTGAAGCGTCTGTCTGTTTCCAAAGAGACTAGCGACTTGCAGCCTCGTAGCAGCAGCGAGCGAAGTCAGATCGCTACGATTGGCCAGGTTTACGGAGAGGCGCCCCGTCGTCGCTGCGCATTCTAGCTTTCAGTGGTTGTGGTTGTACTCAGTGACGGGAGTTGCCGAGGAATATTTTACATGCATCTGGCACGTGAAAGCCGTGCACGGACCAGCTGTGCACGGACCATGTCATCCACGTATATAAGGAGCGGGTTGGTGATTGGGAATCTTTACCACTCTGGCCTTTTGGCTTAGATCAAGTGTAGTATCTGTTCTTAATAGTTTAACCACTATTATGGAGGCACCGCCTCCATTCTTGGTTATCTAATTTTTGCCGCCCTTGTCTTCGTGCTCTGCTTGCAACACGAGGACGCGATGACCTTGCTGCTGCACTACTGGCTTGTGTTGTCGGGGGATCCTTCTTTCTTTTTGCTGGATTCTTTGGTGGCTTCTTTTGAAGCTTTCCTTCAGATTGAGCAAATGGATTGAAATCTTTCGTAGTTTCGTATTCTTTCCAATTTCTTTCGTAGCTATTTAGTGTAGCTTATCTTCTGTATTCTTCTCTTCCTCTGAATAAATCTGTCCTCGGCTTCGGTCTCCTTCGTTTCAGTTTTCGTTTCGGTTTTCGTTTCAACTTGCTTGAATTATTCTCTACCTTGACCTATCTTCCTGCAGTCGAATTCCACCAAGCACCTAACTTCCTACATGTCATTCCTTCTGAGCTCGAAGTTTCACTCAATCCGCACGAAAGATATCGTCAGTGGATGCACTTCCGTGAAATGTTTTATTTTATTCGAAGAACTTCTAAGCACAGATGCGCGCCGCGGCCATGTACAGATGTCTTGCTTGTTTTGAACACAGGCTCACGCTACAATGAGACAAGAAAACGGATACATGTACGTACATTTGGAGACAAGACGCGTGGTACATGTGGATGGTGCAAGAAAATGGAACATGAACGTCAAGCGAATGTAGATAAATGAAGGATGCGGACGATGAAGGAAGATACAAGATGAGGGATGCAGACGATAGATACAAGCAATGAAGGATGCAGATGATGCAAGATATGCGCAAAGATATAACTGACGAGAATGAGACGAGAATGAGCTTGGATCCAGACCGCTAGGCGACCCAGTAGCTGGGAAGCACCGTCGCGAGCTCGTCGAGGTACCAATACCTCAGCCCTCGTCTCTCTTTTTGCGTCTTGGTCAAAGACTTCTTCGCCTTCGCCTTCGTGTTCATGTTTTCGCTGCCCGACGCGCCGTCCGCAGTGTCAGCAGCTGGCACAAGATCCTGCATGCGGGCCAGCTGCACCCACGTCCCGCCCAGTCCCATTCCGACGCAAAACATATCCACATGGGTGGGGTCCACAAGGAGCGTGATCTCATCCGTCCGCATGTTGTGCGCCTTTAGGCCCCCAAGCGAAGTCGCGGGCGTGGTGTCGGCTGGCGCGTCGGGAGCAACAATCGCGCCTTTCGAGCTGCGGAGGATCTGCGGCATGGACAGTGCGGGATCCGCATCCGGGCTGTCCCAGCCCAGCCATGGAACCATCACTACGCGGTGCATGCCTGCTTCCAGCTCGCGCTCGACACCCTCGGCATCCGGCTCCCAAGCATTGTCGGTGCCCGTAGCAGCAGATGGTGGGGCGCGGGTTGGGGCAGATGGTGCTGTGATGGACTTGATACGCCGCACGGACCATTCGACAATACCAGGCGTGTGGGTAAGCGGGAGGGCGGTTGGGCCGAGGAGCGTCAGTAACGACGGGCCGAGGGGAGGGGCCCAGTCAATTTCGGGCGCCGCACTGTCCCAGGAATCGTCTGCGTTCTTCGGGGGTGTAAACGAAGAGGGATCGTATTCAGCCGTCTCTCCCCAAACACCAGAGCCCCAACTTGCATTGGTGCTGTTACCTACGGTAGCGAGGCCGGTCTCTGCCGCTGTTTCACTTGTGTTGGGCGCCTCAGCTGGGGTGGAGGCGGGTTCTACGGGCAAGACGTCCACCGTTTTGATCAGCTCGACGTTCTCCTCTTTCAGGATAGATTCGAAGGCGGCGTCAGTGTCAGGATTGAGCTTGACCCGTTTCGCCTCGGGTTGGCCCGTGACAGAGTCGGTGTCAGAGTCGAGGGCGAGTTCCAGTGAACCGGTCTCTCTGCGTCCCCAATAGTTTTGACATGCTACGGAAAAGGCGTCAGGAAACACTTTGGAGATCTTGGCGGTGAGAGGAAGCTCTTTGCTGGCGATGTCGATAATCTCAACGCCGTGGCGCAAGCTGCGGTCGGAAGTCTTGTCTGGGAGCACTTCGTTGCGGAGCATGTAGTTCACAAAGAAGCGAAGAAGATGCGGAGTGTTAATGAGGTTACGATCAGACCTGGAATGCGATTAGCGCTGTTCGTTTTTCTTTCTTTCTATGCTCACCACATGAGGCCCTGGTACTTCATGTACGATGACAGGAAGATTTGGATCGATCTGGCCGGGTTTTCCAAAAAGTTGACGACCTTATCCTCTTTTGTGGCGCGCGCGGCATCCAGGAGACTCCGAACGTCATCATTGCCGTCGACAATGACCGGTGTTTTACCGTAAAGCTCGTACGGTGCTCTGGGACGGGGGCGCGGGGGATATCTCTTCTCCCCAGGTCCACCTTGATTAGCAGACTTCGACTTATCCTCGTCCTCGTCGAAGTCATCGTCGTCTGAAACGTTGTCGTCCTGGGCGGCCTGCTCAGACGCCTTCTGCCAAACTGGAGTCGTTCCCAAAAGCCCAGCGAAAATTCTGAACTAAATGATAGTCAATTTCAAAGAGAATCGGGAGATTGAAATGGCACCCACCTGGTCCCAAAGCATCTGGACATTCGTGAAAATCGGGGGAAATTTTCGGTACCTAGGCCACATAATGATGAGCTAGAAATCAACAGTGTAATATATCTAATACTTTTGAAAATCCGAGGCAGCTTGATGGAAACGATCGACGGGCGCGACGTTACTGAAATGTTGCCGTTAGCGGAGAGCCTAATAACCAGCTAAAGTGCATACGTATTGTAGGGGCCGTGATTCCGCAGGGATTCGGCTTCCTCCCAATCCTCCCACCATTCTTTCCGAAACCCAGGTCTAGCCGCCGTCATCTCTTTGGCAGTCTTTCTCTGACGATTGGGATTCGTCTTTGAGAAGTCTGTATCATGTTTTACGCGCAACGGAATGGTAGGGATGCCAAGTCCGTCTCTCTCAACGCCATCGGGGGCTTCAAAGACCTGAATGCCGTGCTCCTTGTAGTCTTTGAAGGGGACGATCGTGGCGCCCTCAGGGACCGAAGGGAACGGTGGGAACCGATATTTGTGGACAACGGGCGAGCCAGAAGCGGGAGATGAAGAGATCTTGGTCGAGTTTGGGGCTTCAGCCGACATCGTCGACGTGAAAGAGGAAAACGAGTCGACGACAAGGTTTCCAAATTTCGCTTCGCATGTTTGGTCTTGTTAGATCTGTAGGCTTTCACCCTCTAGATTGTGTTCCGTCAGACCGTTGCAATTTGGTTGCAATGACAGTATCGCCGTTTTTCGACGCGTTCAAGCTTTTTTAACGCGTCCCGGGCAACCAAACCATGTTCTTTGCCAATTTTTGTGAATTTCCAAATTAGGAAGTGTGCTCTTTTCCTGATCACTCTTGAACAGCCCCATCCGGACCCACTTGTCGCGTCGATCTCGGTTTACACGTAATTGCTTGCAGCTTGCTGCAGTTAACACTACGAAATTATTTATCCTCCTGGTCAACTTCGAGCCACTAGTCCTCGCTTATGACTGAAGGACATGCTGCAACAAATGTAGAAGAGCCAGAAGGCAGGTGGTCATTTATTCTTGCCCAGTCCGTACCAACCGAAACCACACATAGTTTGGGAAGGCCGTGACAAACACGACCTGGACTGGCCTACTTGGGATCTACCTGGTCCCTTTGCTGGGTACGATGTAGGAGACTATGGGCCTGAATGGGGACCCCAACCCAAAACGGTCAGTCCTCGTTCGCGCCGGAGCGCACATTACCTTTTTTACGTGAACGCATATCATTCCCTTCCAGCTTGCGGAATTGCGGTACGAGCTGTCATGGGCCCTACGAAGCAAGCCCGAATGGCAACGCAAAGCTTCCGATCCCAATATCCTTTCCAAGTGGCGGCGGGAAGCAACGGAACAGCAGGAATGCATCATAGACGAGGACGAGAAGTTGACAGAAAAAATGGTGGGTGGGTATTTATTATGGATGTTAGCTTTTGGGCTCAAAATCTCATCAGGTCGACTACGTTCTTGCGGAGCTGACCGGATACGCCAATATTGCAGACAATGAGCGTGGAATAGAGGTGAGACTTTTCCACACTCCGACTCGCCCCTCATCGTAAATTTCAGAGAGGTTGTTCCGATGCGATCTGGTATTCTGACCGGGTGATTTCGGGCGACATCACGCGGCGTCTAAAGACTGCTGTGCTTGCGCTGGAGAACGTACCGGAAGATCAGAAAGATTGGCACCCCGGGTCGAATGGACAGGTTCTCGACCTTGTCCACCCTTCGCTTTATTGTACGGTTTATGGCCGGACGCGAGCCTACCTACCAGACAAGCCACGTATTGCAGCAAATCTCGTTCCTGTGGTCGTTCCAAACAACTTCGAAGACCAGGCTTCCTGGACAATCTCCGCCGAATTTTGCTGGCTGCCTTCGGACTTTTCTGTCCTGACTGACGGATCTGTCAAACTCGTTTCACCGTACATCAACAATATTCACCCAGGAAAACACCAGCCGCTGTATAGTCTAACCGAAGAGATTCTGAGCGGATTCATTCCGCTGTTCGAGCGCGTTCTGGGCGATATCGATAGGGAAAAGCATGTCACGGTGAAGGAAAGCGGGCGCATCCACGACGTTGGATGTATCTGGGGGTCTAATCGCCGGCCGTCGGAACTCGATATGGAGGAGGAAATAGGGGAAGAGCAATCATCCGACGAGGAATATGACGAGGCGCGGCAGCAATATCTAGCTGCCAGGAAAACTTTACCTGAGGCGAACATCTACAATGGCGAGTTGGAGAGGGCCTTCTCCCCAATTTCGCTTCGCGGAAGAACCGTACAGTGCATCATCAAGCTTGCCAACATCCATCTCACTCCCGAACAACCTGAATACAAGGGAGGCAGCTGGCATGTCGAAGGTAGACGGAACTTGAAGCTTGGACGCAAACGCTCAGTGCAATGTAGGAATGGCAAACGAGCACATCGTTGCGTCGGGAATTTATGTATGCGTTATGACTTATTCACGCTAAGTATCTTGGTACTGATTTATATTCTGAAGTACTACGATGAGGAAAACATCACGGAATCGCACCTGTCCTTCCGTGTCCCCACGGGTCAACCAGAATATCATGAGCAAGATGACAGTGTGTGCATGAATACCTTGTATGGTATAGACAGGTGGGATTACTGCTTCTACAACACATGCATTGCATTGACTACAATTACAGAGATGAGGAGTGCGTTCAAGAGATCGGCGCAATGGTCCGTTCCCCCATCTTCCATTCTCGTGCGATTCATTGGACTCACCAATGTAGGCCACGAAAGCGGGCCGCGCACTTTCCTGGCCCAATCTATTTCAGCACTGCGTCTCGTCTTTCAAGCTCTCCGATTCCTCAAAGCCGGGTCACCGCAAGATTCTTGCAATCTTTTTAGTCGATCCTACAACCGACCCTATTGCTTCGGCCACGGATGTCTCCCCCCAGCAGGCGGATGGGGCGGCTGAGGCATTGCAGCAAGCGCGTGGCGACCCCCACTCGCTCATCTCCCGCCTTCCGCAAGAGTTGGTGGATCTTATAAAAACGAAGCTTCCGAGCACCTTCTTCACGCTCGAAGAGGCGGAGATGTACAGGCTCGCCCTCATGAAGGAGCGTACAGCCTTTGTCGGGGAACATTCCGACATTGCATACGGCGTCAAGTTTAACATGTGCGAGCATTAACACTTAGATGTCGAGCTATCTAGGTCGTTGTAGTGGCTAGGGCGATATAGGATTGTGGGTATTTAATAAGGTACAGGAGCGACACGGTAATACAGATGCAGGTATTCCTTAGGTTCCAGTGTTGTGAGGTCGATAGCGAAAGAAAGCAGGAAAGGGGTACATTTAGTTGATTATATATATATTGTCATCAGTTGTCGTTAGCGTGTCATGTTTCACCCCGTCTTTCTACGACGACGCGCTGCACCCAGCGAAGTAAGGCGCCTTCCAGTGTGTCTTCCCAGCCGGGGTCCTTGCGGGCCACAGCTTTGGCGTCGAAGATCACAGGCGGCTGCTCAGGATTAAAGCGTTGTGGTGCTGCCGCAGGTACAGGTGAGTTCAGAGGTGTGTTGGAATTCGGAGTAGAGGAACCGAGCTGCACAGGAGCCACGATGGGGAGCAAATAGCGGATTTTCAAGGCGCTACATACGGCAAGTCAGTGTCAAATTGGCATACGGCTAAGGGATAGCGTACCCAGCCCATAACCGGAGGTTATCAATCCGTCTAAAAGTCCAGCCCTTCTTGCTCTCGGCCTGTCCCTTACTATCTTCAGGGTTCTCGTCTCGGGCCGCCTGTTCCAGCGCAAGAATATCGTGGATACCGTCGCGGCTAATGTAGCCCCAGGGTTTCTTGGACTTCCTCACGCATGTGTTATACGCGACACATAGAAGTTGGCCTGAGGATAGGGAGTCAAGGAATGCACCGCGCGGAGACGATGGCATAAGGGCAGGAAGGAGAGTAGCCGGTAGGAATGTCGACAATATGGCATGTGCTCGCCCTACAAGCTAATAGTCAGATAAGTAAATGGTACAAGTAGAACAAGTGACAAACCAATCTCATCGTTCTCGAATGACTTCCGTCTCGCCCACTCCGGCAACTCTTCATCATCAATGCTCTCCTCGCTGTCCTCCCCTTCCTCGTCGATCTCTCCCATCTGCGATGGCTCCTCTGTAACCCTCAGAGAGCTCATCATCTCAAACATCCCAACAGATACTCTGCGTCTCGCCTTGTCGCCAGCAGCAGGGGTGAGAAGCATAGAAACCTTACTCTCCCCATCGCGATCCCCAGAGCTAGCCCGTCTGTTGGCTCGACTCATGGAGCGTACACTCCCCCTACCCTCCTTTTCCACAGCCTTTCTTCTTTCCCTCTCCCATCCCCGCTCTTTCTCTCGACCGGCATCCCCATCGGTTTTCTTGCCTTCGAAAAGGACCTCGTCGACGACATCCAGATAGGTGCTGACTACATCTCGTTCCTTCTCGAGGTCTTCCAGCCGAACGTTTTGCTGGTAGAGCCATCCGCTCCCCAGTATAAGTTTCTCGTCCCACCCTTCCTTCTTCGCTTTGTCTTTGTCATCGTCGTAATCCTCCCAACTGGGATCCTCGTCCTCCCAGACAGGGACGCTCTCGTAGCGCCCCTGCACTTGGACGAGAGAAAAGGCAACCGCGTCCCGGTCAACCTCATGCTCATGATCCTGATCGCCTTCCTCAGGGGACAGCTCGTCCGAGTTCATGCTGGGGCTAGCCATACGCGAATGCCCGCCCTTGGATCCTCCCCCGTCACTCTGCGCATCGTATGCATCATCGCTTAGTGGCAGCCGACAACGCTCCTCGAGCTCCCGTAAAACCGTAAGTACCTCTAACGCGGACTTGCGGATAAGGGTTAGTGGGTCCGGGCGCGGCGTCTCTTTGTGCGCGCTCGCCGCAGCTCTAAGATCGCCGATTGAAGATGACGACGATAGAGTCGAGGAGAGGATGGGGCGGAAGCTCCCGGGCGCTTGTCGTGACCGGAAGTGCGCGCGGATCGTGCCGGTGGATTCATCCGGGAGGGAGAGGAGGTAGTTTCGGACAGAGCGGATGGCGCGAGTGGTAGTTTTAAGGACCGTTAGTACATCGAGCGAGTCAGGCCCGACAGAACCAGTGACACCCAGCCGGTCAGCGGGGGCGTGAGAGGGAGCGACTGTTTGGTCGATGCGCCAGGCGAAGGATACATCGGAGAGGTCGTCAATAACACCAGGCAATAGAGATTCGGGGTCCATCTCAAATGTTTTGACGTAGGAAGGGAAAGACGGGACTGGAGGTTGGGGAACAGCTGGAGAAGGAGGAAGGTCCATGACCGTTGATTCCACGGAATCGGTGCGTAAATGAGTGAGGCCGCCGAAGACAGGGACAAGTCCGTGGTGGGCTTTGCTCATATCCCTGCAGGACAGTCAGCCTGCATTCGAATAGGTGGAGGTGCAGACAACGTGCTCGCTCATCAAGACGCTAGCACCCAGACGATTACACGAAAGAATTGACATAGAAACGAAATTGAACGCGCATGCGTTGAATAACGGACACTAAATTCGGCTTTGTTTCAATGTCAATTCTTTCACGAAAACGTCGGTCTGCCCGCATCGATTTGCGGCACAATGTCGTGAGGCGGAATGGTAGGAAGTGAATACTTACTTCTTCTTGGCTTCGATACCAGTCTTAGTAAAATAGTGTTGCAGATGTTCGATGCTTCCGAGGGCCATTACACTTTCCCGTTTAGCGGCGCTTCGACTGAAAGGCTTTTGGGGCTTGTTCGAGGAGTTGACATTCGGATAGAAGGCTGTTTGACGGCGGGCCTTCTTGAGCGCAGCCGGGGATGGCTTCGACTCTGCATCGACAACGCCAGTCGAATCCGGAGTCAGAACCATGGGGGTCGTCGAGGCCGATGAATCAGAGGCCATGGTGCCAGAGCTGGGCCGCTTGGAAACGGGTAAATGAAAGGAGGGAGCCCGCAGTGTAGAGAATACCTCTTCTGATTCTCGACGAGATAGAGGGAGATTGAGGAGGCTTACAAGGCAAGTAGCAGTTAGCAGGTGTTTGGCTGGCTTGTAATCAGACGCCGATGCCACCTGATTTCAACTTGATCATCGATTGCTGATCTCCCGTCGTTGCATGCTATCCTTATCACGCTTTCGTTTCTCTACTTACTCGACTTCAATCCCTAATACTCGGTTGTAAAATTGGATTTCCCTTTGAAGAGCATCCTCGATGGTGTCTTTCCGCTTCCAACCATGTCCGAGAATATAACTTGAACTCAACCACACCACCTCGTTCGCGGATGGTTTGGACCATTCCCTACACAAATTTAGCTGCTTTCTGACTTCGCCGGCAGCCGGTCGCCACATACCTCTGCCTGGGACTTTGGTACCGCCGTATCCGAATCACAAATTTAGCTGCTTTCTGACTTCGCCGGCAGCCGGTCGCCACATACCTCTGCCTGGGACTTTGGTACCGCCGTATCCGAATCACCTTGTAAGATCTACACGCATATTTGGTCACCTGCATTCGCACACTGGCTTTCGACTCACAAGTAAAGGTGCCGTAATTTTTTCGACCTGAAAGATAGGTGACCGCTCGACCAAAAGCTGAGGATCTGCGCCGATCAACATTCTGAGGTAGCCACTCTCGAATTTATGAGTCTCAGCCTCGAGCCGTCGAAGATCGGAAACGCCGTAAAGGGAGGTTCCGGCAGCGAATATGTCAGTATGGGCGTTAATCGACAGCGCTGAAAGTACGGTGAAACCCCCTGCTGAGGGACCCCGTATAACAATCCGTTTGCGGTCCATGAGATTGTGCGGTGGTGAGGAGAGGATGCGAGCAGCATCGATGCAATCATCAACATCAACAACGCCCCAGGACTCTCGGAGGCGTTCCATGTAGGCTCGTCCATGGCCCGATGAACCGCCATAATTGACATCCAACCTGTGGAGATTTGAGCTCGGAACATGGGCCAAGGAAGCGGCGTTCACCATGCCCATCCTCGCGACGTAAAAAACTGCTTGGTGGCGTTGAAAGATTGTGAAGCAAAATTCACCGGTCCACCGTGAACATGGAGCACCAACGGCGGCTTTTCACCAGCAATGCCGGCATATTCTGGGTTAGTCGGGGCGTAGTACACCACATGAACCGGATGTGTTCTCGTCTCGTCCGGCACTGATAGCGAAAGAGGCATGGGAAGTGAAATGTACTCCGGAGGCAGTGTTAAACCGTGGGAGTCAGACTGGAGATTAATGAAGGTAGGCTTTGTCGGGGATACCGTGGTCGATAAAGTGCACTGGACAATTGCAGGACGGGCATCTGCCTTAGTCCCAATGAATGCGAACTGATTTTGACTTGGGCGTAGTGCTCGGATATGTCGGATCTCAACGTATGGGCTAGGCAGCAGTTCGACCGTTCCGATCCCGAAATCCACAAGATAGAGAACACTGGTGCCCATCTTGATAGCTGTGAAGACAGCTGCGGTACCTTGCGCGTTAGCCACGGCATATGGAGACCAACCAAGCCACCCCGGAGGGTTCCCGTAGCCAAATGATTCCGGGATGGGAATTTCCAACACAGGTTTCGCTTCGCCAGTTGAACAAGCATATATCCACGGGTTTGGGAATCCCGACACGTCAGAGAGGAAGAGGAGAGTGCCGTCGGATAACCAGGAAGGATACGAGACACTGATTTTGCCATGTTCACCCGCGACGTGCCTCTGGTTCTGCAGAAGGAGGGGGGGCGATCCAGATGCTGTCACAACATCAGCGACCCAAATTTCGGCGCTATTCCAAGGCATGTCTGGGAGGTCCCATTCAATCCAAAGTAAGCGTTTGCCGTCGGCTGAGAATTTCGGATACGAATAGAAAGACGCATCCGACTCCAAAGGAAATACCGTTTTCGTCGAAACGTCGATAACGCCAAGACTGTTTACGACTGCAGTAGGGGAACTTTTGTCTGCGTGGTCCTCCATCACACAGATGAGCAATGTGGGTATGATGGGATGAACGTCGAAATTCGCGAACTTGTGCGAGGTGTTTTCTGACACGGAGAAACCGGAGGTTGGTAGGCATTTCTAGGCAAAGAGGGAACGAGTACCGGGTGTGATTGCCTCCGACACATCGTTAGAACTCTCCACGTTCACTTTATAGACTCTCCCGTCTTCCGCATTCGAAAAATAGGCCACGCTGTCATACACAATGGCTGGAGCACTTCCATACCCGTTCACTGAGTTTTTAACATTCCATTCGCCACCTGTGACGTCGCGACGGGATTCAGTTCGCAGAAGAGCGTTGCGTCCGCCTTCAGCTGGCCGCTTTTCGATATGAAACACCGCAGATGTAATTGGGTCGACCAGAACATCCACGAGGTCAGGGGCATTATCCTGAGAGGCTCATTAAAATTGAGTGGGGTAATGGGCCTGCTGGCTACCGTGTTCGTTATTGCATCCACCGTAAGAGGCGACTTCCATGTCCCATAGGGCGCGAGAATCTTTGTCTTCGTGATCATTTATATTCGTGGAGCAGATTCAAAACCGGGGATGTGTTGCCTAGACTGGGAAATAATTGCTCAGTTGATACATCGCAGGGCACGAAGAAGGCTTGCCCAGCCCTTTCGAAGCGAGTAGATTCGGAATTTTCCGGATGTTCCTAGAAACAGCAGCTGAGTATAGAGTCGGTTGGAGGAAAGCTTCGAGCGATTCTGAGCGTCGCAAGTCGCGTCAGATTCAACGATTGAAAGGGAGAGAAGAAAGTTAAGTCCCACAAGTCAAAACTCTTTTGTTTAGTAACCTCCATGATCATTATCGATTTCATGTCCTGTTCTTCACCCCACGAGAAGCGCACTCTCAGGCGCTTCTACATTCACAGACTTCCCGGAAATCCAGTTATATCTCCCGAAAAGCGGTTCTTCAAAAATGGCAAGTTTTTCACTAGGAATAAGTAGGCTGGGATTGGGCTGGGAATTGGTTCGGATAGCGAACGATCCACTGCCGGCCTCGGTTTTATATACACCATCGTGTGACCCTGACGTGCTATAGAAGTCCTCTTCGTCGGTGATCGAGGTATATATCTCAGGAATGTCTGACAATTCACGCTTTCCACCATGCGCGCTGCATCACCATTTTTCTTGGTCCTCACTGCGAGTCTATCCAGAGCCTTTGTCAACATCACTGTTGACGATTCAGATTCCTCAATCACCTTCACATCTCAGAATTGTGTACCGGTGCAGCCCGACGCTCGAGGGTCTTGGGAAGTCTTTCCCGGGAGATTCGTGAATTCGTGCCACAACAAAACACTACGACGGTGCGACGATGTGGGGGCAACCGCTGTTTTCAAATTCACGGGTATGAACGCTCGCTTTCAATGCCTGGTCAACTTATATGTTCCAAAGGAGTCGCTGTATATGTGTTGTACCCGCCCTGGCCACACGACATGATTGTCACTGCGACTTTAGATTCAAATGAGTCCATGTATATGACGATCGCTGATCACTCTGATCCCGCTCATATCGACGCCTCGTCGCCAATTGTGTGGGGTGTCTCCGGACTCGCAAACACTCAACATACGTTGAGCATCCGCAGACACAAACCAGGCGGCAGTCTTTACGTTGATGCATTCATGTGAGCCTGTATTTCGCAAGTGATGACCCCCTTGACGGATAACGTACTTTTGGGTGTAGATATACGGCTCTACGTGGTGCCCCACTCTTCGACAGAAGGAGTAGGAAGGGAGGCAGCGGACCTGAAGATGACGACTCGGAGACCGACAGTGATGAGAAGAGCGACTCTGAAAATATTGTCTCCGAGTCGGCACCCACAAGTTCCAAGTCCACATCTGCCCCTTCGACATCGACAACTCCACCACCCATTGCTACCTCCCCAAACGTTTCACAGTCGGGTACGATAGCAATCACGCTAGGCACTGTTCTCGGGGTGCTAGTTTTGGCAATCATATCTTTCTTTGCCTGGCGTCGACGGCGGAGACCCCATCCTAACACCGAGGAGAAAACACCCTCCCCTCCATATACCGCCAGCTCGTCATCCGGAGTGACGAGACCTCCATCCATGCGGGAGCGGAGCGATCGGTTTTCGAATACACACACACCTGCAGGAACCCCTCTGACACGCACCCCAGCGTCGATTCTGACATCGCTGTCCGCAAACAACATGCATTTGGCGCATCTTCCCCCTTTGACATCAGAGAAAGGTCACTCTCCCTCTAATGGAACCATATCAGACGACGAGTCGAACGCTCAATTTGAGGCTCCTCCGCCGCGATACGAGTAAGGAAACGCTCCGACAGAAATTACAAGGATAGACATATAATAAGACTTTGTATTTGGCCGTTGTACCCGTGTAATACTAATATGTCAGTCAGCGTAGTAGTCCTTGACGAAAAGTTCAACCTGGCTTATGTAAGTGAGGTTGAATCCGTTTCGGAAATTTCCGGGGTACGGCTCGCCGACAAGTTCCGACCGTACAATTTCCGACCGTACGAAACCTTGACACCCACAATGTTTTCCCTACTGCCGGTGGGCAACGAGACCCGCCTGAAATCACGACTACTCTTCTGTCCCTGAAATCCAATACCATGCAGGACTCAGGAGTGCTCAGGCTATCTGCTTCCTCTCCGAGGGAGTCTCGGTGCCGTGGCCAGCAGCGTAAACATTCACGCACCTCTTGGTCATCCGGGCACCTCAGGGATTCTTTGAATGCACAATATCGTATGCCCTTTGCCTTCGTCCAATGTCGTTTATTCAACCATATACACCACACAGCCCGGGATTTGTGCTTATCACCGGAACATGGCGAACTGAGGAACACGCCGCTCGCAAACGCGGGTTTCGGTATCATTGCTGATCTTGATTCTTGTGAGTATTGCTCGCATGAGACGAAAATTGTGGTTGATTATGTTTTGCTTTTGTCGTAGGCGATGTACGGAATCGGATTGCACGCTCAGCAGCATCCCGGCAGTCTCGCAGTGGCAGTGGAGTCGCACCTTGGCGAAGCATATCGCTTTTCCTTGGTACCACGACTATCGTCTGCGCGATTGCCTGTATATTCCTTCTGTGAAGCCTTGGGGGAAGTCGCATCGGGCTTTGTACATGTTACATGTTGGGACTTGTACAAGCTTGTACAAGCCGAAAAAGCCTCCAAGCCGACAAGGGCGCAAGCTATGTCGTTTTTTCGACAAGTGCAGAAAAATAAAAAAATTCTGACCCTGCCCATATGCATCTAGGACTTGTTTCCGTGCCTTTTATTTTTTGCTACAAGTCAAAAAAGTGCACAAGCTCACAATTAATTTGTTCTACTGATGTCCGGTGGTTGAACAATGAAGAGAAAAATATCGCGTAAGTTGCGGTTCGCCTCTGATCATTTGTAGCTAACATTTTTATTGGGGCAGCGCGCATTTTGAAGAACAAGGCCGGCAGAGATGTTACTGGAATCCAATGGGACTGGTTGCAAGTTGCTGAATCATTCACGGACCCACAGTTTTATTTCTGTGTTCTCAATGGTACGTCGATCCCTGGTCAGTTGATTGGCGGCCAAAGGCACCGACAAAAATCCCAGCATTTCTCTCGGTAATTTATAACAAATCTCGCACTCAACGACGACTCACTGTCCCTCCAGGTGGACTCACCACGTTTGGAAATATAATGTGCCACAGTTTCGGATTCACCGAACTCGAAGTCCTCCTCATCAGCATCCCGCGCAGCGTCGTCTCTGTCCTCGTTTTTGTCGCGGTTGGAATATTAACGCGCCGGGTGAAGAACATGCGGATGTGGGTTATGACAGCCGCTACGGTCCCGCCCTTTGTCGGGATCCTGCCAGACGCTGTCGTTGCTGCCGAATGATCATATGAGCCTCAGTATAAATGGGTGAAATGGGGTTTGTGAGTGCTGCAGCTTCAGTTTTTTCCCTTTGCAAATGATGAATTTTTGACCATAAACCCCGGGTGTTTGATGACCTTTCCTTTCGTTTTGTCGTTGTTCCTGGCATGGACCCTCAGTAAGGGGCCATATTTGTTCTGTAATATTTATCCAGTCATTAAATCACAGTTCCTTCGAACATTGCTGGTCGAACCAAGAAGACCATCGTGGTTCCTGGCTTCCTTATCACTACAGCCTACTCACCGCCCAACCAGATATCCTCGGGGATATTTTTGGGGTACTGCGTCGGTAAGCATGTTATCCACCCCTCGTCTTCTTTTATTTTGACGTGACTTCAGGCAATATGTGGCAAGATACATAGTTTAGTTTATGACAACTCCCCTCACCGCGTCCCGTCTCTACTTGCAGCGGATCCCGTACGTGTTTCCCTCTACACTCTTTCACTCTCTCATGGCAGCCCAGAAATCTTCAAGACAGCTGACGCGCCGCGCGTTACATACCGGGAACCATTGGATGCATAAAAGCCGCGATTTGACTGCCGCCGCCTCCGGCGTGAGCGCAGAAGAGCAGGAGGCGATTGGAAGGGAGATGGGTGAGATGGATGTCACCGACATGAAGAACCCGCATTTTTTTTTTTTTTGATTCAACTTTATTTGGGCTCGATAGCGTACTATATGGTACCCATACTTCTATACTACGTGTTTTCTGTGCATATCTAGACGATGACATAATGGAACGACATCAAAATGCCCTCTCAGTCAACATTAGACTGGGGTAGGGCGGTGGCGCTCTCGCGCACACATTAAGTGCATGGGCTGGGGTATGTAGGTTAGGCAGGAAAAAGAGACCCCACAGGCGGGTGAGTATAGTGTAAGGTAATGAAAATGAGAGAGCAAGGAGATCACCAGAGGTGCGGGGACATCTGCGAGTGCAGGGCATAGCGCGCAAGGTTTACAGCGCTGGTGTATCCCCTCGAGGCCGTTTGATGTAATATGAGACCCGACACACGGTCCCATGGAAAGAGCCTCCATTTGCGACAAATCTCTGGGCATCCGCTTCAGATGAAAGCGACAAGCGGACAGCGACACTGCTTTTAGTTTTGAGATCGTCCTGTCGGCAGAGCACCGATATAGCCTTAACGGTGCCAGTGCAGCCGTCAAGCCATAGTTGTGCTCCTTTGGTGTCCAGAAAATCACGGGCACTGGCAGTTGATGTGGGGACGCCATGGAAAACAACCGAATGCCAACGAGCATCGGTTTCAAAGACTGGTTGAGGGTATTCCTTTGGGAGACCCAAAAGTGGATGGATCGCAGCCCAGATTGCTGCTCTCCGCTTTAAAAGGTACCGCGCGGTATGAACCTCACGTGGAGCATGTAGAATAAGATTTCCGCGCTGACTCCAGTGAACTCCACCGAGTAGCGCGGGATCCGCTAAAGCGTCCTGAATGGCCAAGTACAGCGCCTCCGAGGATGGGCGAATCGGTATGTGTGCTGTGTTCAGATCGAACCGTATAGCTACGCTCTGCGCCGCGCTCGGCTGAGGAGAAACGGAAGGAGGCGGGGGCGATCGGGACATTTGTTTGGTCGTGTGATGATCGGAGGTGATTGGCGACGCGACGGCCGCATACGTGGCAGGAGTCGGGGCATGGTGAGGGTTGTCAGTGGTGGTGCCGGTGGTGGTGTCAAGGCCTGCAGAGGCCTCAGGGTCGAGGGTGGGAGTAAGGATGTAATGGCCGAGGGCCCGGATGATCTGGGTCATGCGGGAGGAGTATCTCAGCGGTGTTTTCTGTGTCGCCGCAGCATTGATCAGTGTGACGGTGGCAAGTGCTGAGTCCAAAAGGGATTCGAGGTGTCGGTGGTGCGAGGATAGCTGGTCTGGGGGCACGGTGGAGGTGAAAGGGCAGACCGGGGTTGTGGTGAGGGCAGGAGAATCATCCGACGTGGTTTGATGGTGGTGGTAGAGGTGAGACATCCTCCAGAACCCGCATTTCCACTCAGTTCTGCGGATTCATTTCAATGTTCTGCAGATTTATTTCGATGTTCAAACATTTACCCCTCCTCAGATATACTTTGTAAACGAGTTGCCGTGATGGACACCGTCTCGTAAATGAAATTGAACCAGTTGAAAAATGAAACATTCGTGACGTGATATATGCGTGGGATACCGGGAAACGCGCCTCCGGTTACCTCCGCGCGAGTAAGTCTTGTAAGACCGACAGCGTTACTATTAGTCATCGCTTGGTGGTACTTCCCGACGCGGCCGCCGCCCGCCGGAAGATGTCGACCCAGTCACTGGCGGGTTTCGACGGTGACACCAGGTCGCCATCGACGGCTCGACCCTCCTTGTGATTCTGTTCATATTACAAGTCAGGACGTTTGAAATAATTCGGGGGAGAAAAAAAAAAACAGAGAAAAGCGCTCGGGTTGCAAATTATATATATATTTAGCCCTCATCCTGCCGGCGGTTACGGAGCACGCGAAACACACTCGTACGAGGGTTAGCGCGGGCGTTAAACTCGCTGCGGCACAAGTGTCGGGGGTGCTTGGTTTCGTCTTTGCGCAAGAAAAATTGGGAGGGGAAGGGAATGCACCTGAACAAGCACGCGCAGGATTGCGGCAGAGTCGGACGGCCCAGAAACGTCGCAGTACCATGGTTGGACGCGCGCCGCGCGCGCGTGGCCCATGGGGCGGCGGACGAGCTCGCCCTCGACCGGCGGTGGTATGTACCCGTCGTAATCAGGCAGCACGCATGTCGGGGCTTGCAGCATCTTTACGATGCGCATCACGAGCGTCTCAGTGCCGGCATGCTCTGGGAGCGTCGAGAGCTCGAACTGTGCGAGCGCCGATCCTACAGAAGATATAAGCTATTGAGGAGAATGCAATCGGAAGGCGCACCGGAGTAGGGCCGGACAAGTGGGCGGAAGTCTTTGCGGTTGTCGGCGAACATGTAGGCGTACGCCCAGCATTTGGACTCTGAGCGGCCGACGATCCAGACATACGAGCTCTGGTCAAACGTGACGGGGAAAGGCTGGTTGAGGTGATAGAGAGTGAGCTTGGGGTCCATACGCTTCTTCTGTGGGGTCGCAGCGAGACACTTGTCTAGGTCCTCCTGGGTGATGAGCCGTTCATGTAGCAGCTGGTCGCGCAAGACTACTTTGGGACCGGTGGCGGTGGCAATGTTCCTTAGGGCGACCTGCCACGGCAAGCCCTGATGAAGGAGATCATAACCCGCCGAGAAGGTCGATGGGTGGGCTGCGGGGGTGATGCGGAATCGGAGACCGCCCGCCATCGGGTGCAAGTGTTGGGGAGCGGGCCGAAAGTAAAGAAATCCACGCGTCCCAGGTGGAAAGGGTTGATACGTGGAG
Organism: Mycena crocata; assembly: GCA_029281795.1. Classification (NCBI taxonomy): domain Eukaryota; kingdom Fungi; phylum Basidiomycota; class Agaricomycetes; order Agaricales; family Mycenaceae; genus Mycena; species Mycena crocata. The sequence goes on along the minus strand of JARJCP010000123.1, from coordinate 69,950 downwards.
TCTTTTTTGAAGAAACGTATGGGAAAGGACTGCGTACGAGGAAGGAACGCGACGGAGGGGTGTACCGCATGCGAAAGGATGGTATAGTCCGTGCTCTTGAGCTCCGCCGGATTGAGGGTCGACAGAATTCGATGGTTGAGCTGAGTGTCGTCCTCGTTGAGCCAATTTCGGGTATTCATGCGGGTGTCTTCGTCGTGAGGCAAGGGTTCAAGCACGATGCGAGTGCGAACTCGTGTACCGCCGGGAGTCGGCTCAGCGGTGCTGAAAGGACGCGCAATACGAGTCCATCTTCTGGCTTTTTGTAGTCCCACTCTTGAATAGATGTTCATCGAATTCAAGGGTCCATTCAAATCTGTCCATCGAAACTTGCGAAAAGCCCGCGTTAATTCTGGCAAAAAGAAACGAAACGAGCTCCATACCTCTCTGTATTTCAACCCGCTGCAGCACCAAGTGATTCCTCAGAAAATCACGCCCGATACACCTAGAGAGGCTTAAACGAGCCCACTGCAGCACCCAGTTCGAGTCTGCCCTTGTCGAAGAAGAAAGGAAAATTGCTGCACGTGTTCGTCAGATTGTCCTTTTCTCAAAGATCGACGTGATGTCAATTTTGATGGCATTTCCTGTCATCTCCTTCTCCCTTATCCACCAACGGGCAGCATCGTTCCCTCACCACCAACAGAGCCCATGCAGCCACGACTCTGCACCCGCTGCCCCGGCGACTCGTCCCTCCGCCCGCCCCCACTGGCATCCTGTCCCGCGTGGATTCTGCCTCCCGTCAACACTGCCCGCCGCCCCTCGTTGTTCTATTCCCAACGCGCCCCCGCCTCGCTCCCCATTCTCATGGTGCACACCAGGTACGTTTGCTTACTCTGAGATATCTTACTTATTCTGTACCCACCTCTCGCTATCTATTCACCACCGTTGACCCGTTTGCGATTCGACTCGGACGCGACCCAGCGTGCACATGCACCAGTCGGCACCCTCCCACGGCTGTCGAAGCCGCACACGCCCTCGCCCACGCGAATCCGCGTCGCGCGCCGAGTGTGCGGCTGCGTGCCGTGACCGGTTCGACAAGAACAATGCCAGCCGGCGTGTCGAACACCATCCCCGCCTCTCCATTGCGCTACGCAGCCCGGTTTGCGCAAAACCCGGTCGGTGGAAGGCGAGGGCGACCGCAAACGCAAACGGGGCACGTATGCAGACAACCACCACCGAGTCGCCCATTATGCACGCATCGCGGCGCACGCACCGCCGTACCGATTCCTGATTCCGCGAACGCAGCAACCCGGTGCGCAAGAGCCGCGGCACTCGCTGGACACGGACGTCCTGTCGAACACGCACCCACGCTCCAGGAGCCGGTTGCCCATCCCAAATACCGGACAAACGGGCGCACAAGCGGGTTTGCAGGAGGAAGAGTCGGGGCATGGCTCGCCCGGATGGCACACAACACGAGAACCAAGCGCGGTGGATGCACCCTGAGCGGCACCATGCCGCGTCTCGGTCGTGCTGGTTCCACCGCCCGAGTCAAGTCCGTCGACTGGATTTCTCTTCGGCTAGGCTGGAACTCTGAGTGCGAGCGACTGCGAGCGAGCGCGAGCTGGAATTGCGGCGGGCACTTCCGGAATCGTCGTTGCAGCGTGACGCGAATTCGGAGGCGAGCGAAGAACGAGGGAGAGAGAGTCGCGACAAGAGCGCTGCGCTTCGCTGTGCATTTTGTAAGTAACAGATTGGTCTGAATTAAATGAATTCACCTACATATTCGGATCGGATTTTCGCGAGCGGAAGCGCAGGAAGAGAGTCGCCGTCGCTAGCGTCTGGCAGCGGGAGGTTGCACACGGCGCGCTGAAAGTGGAGCGGGGCGTTGGCTCCCAGCGGCGTTTCTGACGTTTTCCGAAAGAAAGTCGTGAGGATGCATTCCAAATGCAACTTTAACAACTTGAACACGGGGGCGCACCTAGGAATTCAGCCCGCTCGCGGGACGTCGAAACATGGTGTTTTCGATGTGCCGCCGCTGCGCGGCGGCTCCGCAGAGCGTGAACTCGGGAAGAGGCGGGACGATGGTGCAGGGACACGTTGCAGTGAATGGGTAGCAATACATTGGCCTCCGGCGGTTTATTCCTGAAAGAAAACGGTTAGAACGATTTCAGTATGCAAGCAACATACCGAACATTCCAGGCCACTCGCGGGACGTCGATACGTCGTGTATTCGATGCTCCCGCACTGGGCCGAGATGCCCGACCGCCCGAAATCCAAAGAGAAATTGAAGGAGTGCTGTTACAATGGAGTCAGCCGCGGGGAGAGTCTTGAGGTGCAATTGAACATACCCCTTGAATATAATATATTCACGTTGAGGGATGAGAACTTGAAGGGCGAGGCTCAGTCTTGATGTGGATATACAAAAATTCAACGATGTGGATATACAAGAATTCGATGATTCTGAATACAAAGTTAGCCGTAGCTCGAGTTTAAAATGCACATTAGACACGGACCTTGAAGGCTCCAAGGTTAGACGCTTTGCGTGTCTCGATGGACTAATGTTGGAGAGTCAGTGAAGAATATAACACAAGTTGTCGCTCACCTGTGTAGTGTACTCGATGTTGAATAGCTTATCTTGAAGAGTTTGCGATTCAAATTTGGAGGATGTGGTGATTGCAGCGAAAGTTCGGGGGACTTATGTGGCACAGTTCAATGTAACTGAAATGAAACACGATAAGGATTACGAGGGCATACCTGAAGTTATTCAACCATAGTTTCGGCGTCAATTTGAATGAAACCGGCGTGGACTTTTAGCGCGAATCTAAGTCTTCAAGCTGTAGAGTTCGAGTTTTCAGGCAATAAGTTAGAGTCTTCAAGCATTAAATACAACGGATCTGAACACAAAGTAAAGTCAACCATATATCAGCTCGAGTTGAAATGGACTTTAAATAACTGGATACATACCTAAGGTTGACTCCGTGTCTAAAGACCCGTGTCGGTGATTGAATTTGAAGAGAGCCAGCTTCCAGACGTGCACAGTCTTGAAGGCTCGGTAACACAACCCTTCGAACAGAGTCAGTTTGAGTGTAGTTCAACAAATATGGAGACATACCTGCATAGATTTCTCGTTGCGACTCAACTACGACGGTAACGAATCCGATCCACTGTAAACTCAGTCAGTCAGTACTTATTGATTTGAGATTGAATGGAACGTACCGGTGCTGGATGTTACTCGGAGTTTGAAACAAACCATCCTTCCAATTTGGCCCCGGGCTGAATTTCTTCCAACAACTTCGATACACGGTAAAGTCAGTCAGTCAGTCAAGATTTGTTGAAATGGAACGCACCGGTTTTTAACCAACTCAAAGTTGAAACCCTCCTTCGAAGTTGACCTCGGGCTGGATTCGAAGGACTTCGAATGCACACGATGTTGCACACAGGCTTGATAAACCAACATAGGAAAGGAACTCAGTACAGCTGTGACAATTAGAAATGCGAAACGTACCGATTGACAACGGGCGAGGATAATCAAATGTTGAAGTGAAACTTGAAGGCGGCCCTCGGATCTAAGGCGAGTTAGTACAACTGCAGTTCAATGTAGAGAATATTCAGACATACCTGAACGTGAGGCTAAAGGGTCTTGGATTCCACGCTCCAAGTCAACGACCGTGTTAGGAGTTTGGAGTCGGTCAATAGCGATAGAATCGACGCTAAATTGAACGTACTTTTGTTGTATGCGACCTCTAGCTGAACCCATCTATCAAGCTTGAACTTGGACTGAACTCGAAAGGCTTGAAATGAACGCGAGGTTTATAAATCAAGGCTTCGTGACACCACCTATCGAAGGAAGTCAGTACAACGTTGGTTAAACCTCGAAGACTGAAGGAACAACGTACCGAGTCACACTGTTCAAGGAAAATCTGGCACTTTGAAGCACTTCTTGACGCTGGATTGAATGTCGAAGTGCAGCAAATTGAATCAAGTTGCACTGAAGCCTTTCAGAGGGTCCCGCCGACACAAATTTTGAAGTCTAAACACACACAGTGTTGATTAGCTGGAATCTACGATGCAACAGAGGAGGGGAAATGAAAGTGTATGCGGGTTATAAGGACTTTTGGCATAGCCAGCAAAACAGAAGCAAGCTTTACTTACCAGGTTAAATTGTTATTGAACATTGCTAATCTAGGCGCCGGTTTTTCAAGTCTTTGAGAATGTGCAAGGGCTTTTAGTGAAGCATAGAAGTATCTGTAATGGTAAATCAATAAAAATAAGTGAGACAGAATGTGAGCTTGGACTCACCAATCCATGTTGAAGTTGGCGCCGTTTTTCCAATTGGGCTGTAGAATGCGGACCAAAGAGTCGTAAAAGAGCTATAGGAGGACATGATGTTACATAACGATATCTGCTGAGTGTTTGAGGGAAGGCTTACCGTGTGGGGCCTCCGGAATAACACGATGGTGGTTGATGTGCAAGAAGTGGGCGTGGGAATTGCTGTCAGATCGAGTTGATGGCGGCATCATCGGCGGCGACGGCGAAGGTTGGATCATAGTCGAAGTCGAATTGGCGGGGATGTGATAAGGAGGGCGACAAGAATTTTGGAGTAGAACGGCCCGTGGTGCTCCAGGGTGAAGACGGAGGAGAGATCCAGTGAGGAGGGGAGGGGGAAAAGTTGGATGCTGAAATTGGGGCGAGTTGCCCCAGTTTATATATTGTTCGCTAAGCAGGAAGCGTGGATTTGTATTGCGTACGCCCGGACATGACGGGAGCGGAGCGCTCTAGATGCGCGCGTAGCTAAATCCGAAAGATGACACTTTTTCAACCTTCATCAAAGAAACACCTACAGAGTAAGCTAAAGTGATCTTATGAGTCACAAAAAAGTTTCCTGAATACGTGATTGGATGCTGCTTATATTCCGTTGCAAGAGAAGGCACAGGGAGGCAAAATGAAAATGTCGGAAATGCAAAAATATTACTGGCGAGCCGAATGGCGGAGCTACGGAACCTCCGAGCTGCGGATTTTTGACATCGGCTAATCAAAACGAGTTCGCCGTGATGGAAATACGTACCAAGGGGAACCAACAGTTTGGGGACCGGAATTCATCCTAAACGCCATTTCGGCAATTGCGACGCTGAGGATAGTGTACTGGCTCCAAAAACTAGGGATACGGCACGGCACAATGTTTAACATGATTACATAAGCATTTCGGTCCGACAGGCCATCTGTAGAATCTTAATCTTGAAAAAGAAGGAGTCAGATTCTGATGTCAAGCTCTTCAAGATTATAAAAGTATACAATATCCATACCAACTAGCTGGGGAGGCTGAAAGAATTTACGCCAGACTTACTTAATTTCTTCACAACTATTTGCTGAGCGAAAGTGTAAATATTGCGAGACCGAGCTATTTTCGTGTTGAATTTTCCCTTCTTTCTCATTAGCAATAGTGTCTCCCGCAAGCCGTAAGAAAGATGTGAAATCAATGAGAAATTATACCTCCGCGCGCCGGGAAGATCTAATTTTGAGGAGCATGAAATATATTCCTGCCGTTGCCCAGAAGTGAGAATTACCATATCGGGGAGGCAGGCGTTTTGGTTCAAATTTGGTGTTGATGCCCGAAAATAAAAAAATCACGTCGGCCGATTTTTGGGGTCGAAAATCCAAGAAACGCGTCATTTACGCGTAGGTTTGCATGCACCTAATCGAAGAAATTTCGGCAGGAGTGGACGCCAGATTTTTGAGGGAAAAAATCACTTCCGGCGCAAAACAAAACCGGTCCTGCGCAATTCGAACGCGGGAGCCACCGGTGGCATAACAGAATAGACGTTCTAACCGCTGCACCAGACCACTGACAAAGGGTGACACCGTGGGCAATACCTGAGGTGCCCGCCGCTTAATGCGCCGGAAACCCAAATAATTCCGAGGTGCTCCCTAGTGGAAAAAAAATGGCCCCATGCAGCCCAGCCCCATTTTCAATGGGGGAACGCCGATACCGCCGTAGGCGGTCGCTTCGAGTTCCCCGTGTACTTATTGTTGCACGTTGTTTATACTGATGACAAATATCTCCGCAGCCCTGCCGCCGTTCCTGGTGCCCTTTGCCACGCAAACCCGACTCCCCACCCCTGGACGCGCCATACCTTGGAGCTGTCGCGCAGCGGTGGGAACATCAATTACTATATGTATCGACGTCCCGCGAGCGGCATAAAAAGTCAAGTACGTACCCATTTTCAGGTGCATTTTGATGGCATTTTAGCGGACATTGCCGAAAGAAAAACACCGCCGGAGGCCAAACCACCGTCGTAACTTAAATTCGACGTGTTCCGAGGAGCTGCCGCTCTGCGGCGGGATAGCGATTACTGTATGTATTGCGTTCCCGCGAGCGGGGGTAAAACTTAGGTACGAACTCACTTTTCCGGTGCATTTTGACAAGCTTTTTTTTGGCAAAAAAACTGCCAGAAGCAAACAACTTTCGTGCCTTTTTTCGTTCACCTTTTCAGTTACTGCGCCGCCTTGCAGCGGCGGGCATGGCAATTACTCTATGTATCGACATCCGCCGAGCAGCCAGGTAAATAACTGATTTTTGAGCGCTTTTTTGAGCCTTTTTTTTTTTTTGCGGAGGCCAACACACCGCTTCCCCCACAATACCATGGCGCTGCATAGGAAACTTTGCAGAATATTGAAGACACTATGTCATGAAATCCCGCCAGCGAGCTTAAAATTTCAGGTAAGTCTCATTTATATGGCATTTTCACACTGTTTTAACGCGTTTTTGGCAGCGAGAACCCAAGGAGCTCCTTGGCAGCGGTACAACACGTACTTTACGCGCCACCAAACGACGCATCATTTGGACGCATCAAGTTGCAAATGATGCGTCAAGTTGGTACACAGTCCGCCGACAGCTTTGACACTATATTTTGTAATCCCGCGAGTGGGGTTGATATTCCACCTTTATTTCTATTGCATTTTCAGGCTGTCTTAACGCGTGTTTGGCAGCCAAAAGACAGTCCCCGACAGCTTTGACACGACATATTGACATCCTGTCAGTAGCCTCAAAAATCTGACTGTGCCATGATTTTTTGTATGCATTTGAATGTGTTGGTGCTCCTACAAGCTTGACAGGTTTCCCGATTTCCTAGGGTGTCCGCCAGCCAGCTAATCCATCAAGTGCACCTCTTTACACTAGCTTCAACCCTGCCATCAAAGCAATATTCCGGTGCGACAATCATTTTTTGGGCCTCCCATTACTGCTCTATCATGCTCTTATGCATTCTTTTGATTTTTTGCAGCTTTCCGACTTGAAAAGGGTGAGGTTCAACACGCTACGTGATACTGGTTCAACTTCCCCTCCACATCTCCACTTGAAGGCTTACTGCATGTTTCTTCACACAGGTCAATAAGCGAGCGAGCGGTACGTCCTTTTTCCGTGCAATACCGGCTAACATGTCTCCATTCAGGTGATCAATAATATCCCGACGGAACACCCGGATTTCACGGTTCTGGGGTCCTTTTCCCGCGTATCTATCGCGTATCTAATGAATCCAACGGCGACTTGGCAAATTACCTCATTTTGGCCTTCGGGCAGGGAGAATCCATGCCGAAATTTGTGATTCGCGACCGTAAGAAACGAAATATAGACCCCAATACGTGGACTTGTGCCGCTTAGCCAAAATATTGATCGAATTCCCTTTCCTGGCGCGCCTATCGTTCACTTGGCCGGCTTCAACACCTCAGAAAAGTAACCTGGGCCTCGTCGACACCGCTGAATTGGGTATGCGGGGGTGTACGAGACGATTTTTTGATTTGCGAACTTGAACAAACCCATTTTCCGGCGTGCCAAGGGGATGTTCAACTCAGAATATTCAAAGGCATCTCAACCACCAGAAATTAGACGGAATGAAGTCGAGAGATAAATTTCCCTTGTTCTGCTGTTCACGCCCATACTAAAATCGACGTTCGGCATCATTCAAACTCCGTCAAGATAGAAAGTTCAAGCTCCGATTAAATTTGTGATCTCTCGCAAAGTTCAACATTGGTCACAAGTAGTTACCCTCCTTCTCGCACCCCTGTTTCTGTGTCCCGAAACGACCACCCCAGGTTAGTAAACAGAACTTACCCAGCACATTTACTTGACCATCGGATGCAGCATCTGCTTCGGCCTCGAATTCACACTCATCCTCTCTTGGCGGTACTACTACATCTGGCAGAATAAGAGCCGTGATGCGACTGCCGCCGCCTCCGGCGCGAGCGCAGACGATTGGAAGGGAGATGGGCGAGATGGACGTCACTGACATTGAACACGCAGTTCTGCGGATTTATTTCGATGTTCTGCAGATTTAGTTCGATGTTGAACATTTACCCCTCCTCAGATATACTTTGTAAACGAGTTGCCGTGATAGACACTGTCTCGTAAATAAAATTGAACCACAGTTGAATAGTGAAAACATTCGTCACGTGATATATGTGCGTGGGATACCGGGAAGCGCGCCTCCGGTTGCCTCCGCGCGAGTGAGTCACTAATAACTATTAGTTGACCAGCTAGTATGTGCGGCCATATTACCGCTTGGTGGTACTTCCCGACGCAGCCGCCGCCCGCCGGAAGATGTCGACCCAATCACTGGCGGGTTTCGACGGTGACAGCAGGTCGCCATCAACGGCTCCGGACACCCGACCCTCCTTGTGATTCTGTTCATATTACAAGTCAGGACGTTTGAAATAATTCGGGGGAGAAAAAAAAAGCAGAGAAAAGCGCTCGGGTTGCAAATTATATATATATATTTGGCCCTCATCCTGCCGGCGGTTACGGAGCACGCGAAACACACTCGTACGAGGGTTAGCGCGGGCTTTAAACTCGCTGCGGCACAAGTGTCGGGGTGCTTGGTTTCGTCTTTGCGCAAAGATGTGAGGGGAAGGGAACGCACCTGAACAAGCATGCGCAGGATTGCGGCAGAGTCGGACGGCCCGGAAACGTCGCAGTGCCACGGTTGGACGCGCGCCGCGCGTGCATGGCCCATGGGGCGGCGGACGAGCTCGCCCTCGACCGGCAGCGGTATGTACCCATCGTAATCAGGCAGTACGCATGTCGGGGCTTGCAGCATCTTTACGATGCGCATCACAAGCGTCTCAGTGCCGGCATGCTCTGGGAGCGTCGAGAGCTCGAACTGGGCAAGCGCCGATCCTATAGAAGATATAAGCTATTAAGGGGAATGCAATCGGAAGGCGCACCGGAGTAGGGGCGGACCAGTGGACGAAAGTCTTTGCGGTTGTCGGCGAACATGTAGGCGTACGCCCAGCATTTGGACTCGGAGCGCCCGACGGTCCAGACATACGAGCTCTGGTCAAACGTGACGGGGAAAGGCTGGTTGAGGTGGTAGAGAGTGAGCTTGGGGTCCATACGCTTCTTCTGTGGCGTCGCAGCGAGACACTTGTCTAGGTCCTCCTGGGTGATGAGCCCTTCATGTAGCAGCTGGTCGCGCAAGACTACTTTGGGACCGGTGGCGGTGGCAATGTTCCTTAGGGCGACCTGCCACGGCAAGCCCTGATGAAGGAGATCATAACCCGCCGAGAAGGTCGATGGGTGGGCTGCGGGGGTGATGCGGAATCGGACACCGCCCGCCATCGGGTGCAAGTGTTGCGGAGCGGGCCGAAAGTAAAGGAATCCACGCGTCCCCGGTGGAAAGGGTTGATACGTGGAGTCTTTTTTGAAGAAACATATGGGAAAGGACTGCGTACGAGGAAGGAACGCGACGGAGGGGTGTACCGCATGCGAAAGGATGGTATAATCCGTGCTCTTGAGCTCCGCCGGATTGAGGGTCGACAAAATTCGATGGTTGAGCTGAGTGTCGTCCTCGTTAAGCCAATTTCGGGTATTCATGCGGGTGTCTTCGTCGTGAGGCAAGGCTTCAAGTACGATGCGAGTGCGAACTCGTGTACCGCCGGGAGTTGGCTCAGCGGTGCTGAATGGACGCGCAATACGAGTCCATCTTCTGGCTTTTTGTAGTCCCACTCTTGAATAGATGTTCATCGAATTCAAGGGTCCATTCAAATCTGTCCATCGAAACTTGCGAAAAGCCCGCGTTATTATAATTCTGGCAAAAAGAAATGAAAAGAGCTCCATACCTCTGTTTTTCAACCCGCTGCAGCACCAAGTGATTCCTCAGAAAATCACACCCGATACACGTAGAGAGGCTTAAACGAGCGCGTCTGCAGAAGAAAGGAGAATTGCTGCACGTGTCCGCAGATTGTCCTCTGCAGTTTCTCAAAGATCGACGGTGATGTCAATTTTGATGGCATTTCCTGTTATCTCCTTCTCGCTTATCCACCAACGGGCAGCATCGTCCCTTTCTCATGCTCACCACCAACAGAGCACATGCAGCCACGACGCCCTTCACCCGCCGCCCCGGCGACTCGTCCCTCCGCCCGCCCCAAGTGGCATCCTGTCCCGCGTGGATTCTGCCACCCATCAACACTGCCCGCCGCCCCCGTTGTTCTATTCCCAACGCGCCCCCACCCCGCTCCCCATTCTCATCGTGCACACCAGGTATGTACATTTGCTTACTCTGAGATCCCTGACTTATTCTTTGCCCGCCGCTCGCTATCTATTTACCACCATCACACGTTGACCCGTTTGCGATTCGACTCGGACGCGACCCAGCGTGCACACGCAACAGTCAGCACCCTCACACGGCTGTCGAAGCCGCACACGCCCTCGCCCACGTGAATCCGCGTCGCGTGCCGAGTGTGCGGCTGCGTGCAGTGGCCGGTTCGACAAGAACAATGCCAGCCGGCGTGTCGAACACCATCCCCGCCTCTCCATTGCGCTACGCACCCCGGTTTGCGCAAAACCCGGTCGGTGGAAGGCGAGGGCGACCGCAAACCCAAACAGGCGACGCATTCAGACAACCACCACCCCACGCGCGCTCCTCCGGAAACCCACCGAGTCCGCCATTATGCACGCATCGCGGGGCACGCACCGCTGTACCGACTCCCGATTCCGCGAACGCCGCGAACGCAGCAACCCGGTGCGCAAGAGCCGCGGCACTCGCTGGACACGGACGTCCTGTCGAACACGCGCCCACGCTGCAGGAGCCGGTTGCCCATCCCAAGTAGCGCTGCGGGTTCTGTGCGCGCGCTCAATCCTGCCGACAGACGGGCGCACAAGCGGGTTTTCAGGCGTGCGATTTGGGGCATGGCTGGCCGAGATGGCACACAACACGAGCACCAAGCGCGGTGGATGCACCCTGAGCGGCACCATGCTGGGGAAGTCGAGCGCGTCTTGATCGCGCTGGTTCACCGCCTGCGTCAAATCCACGAATGCCGAATCCGCGAATGCCGACTTGATCGCCCGCCGGGCTGGAACTCTGAGTGCGAGCGAGCGCAAGATGAAATCGCGGCGTGCAACTCCCCGAGCTGGAAGGACGGGACGAGAGTTGTTGCGGCGTGGCGCGAATTCGCAGGCGAGCGAAGAACGAGGGAGAGAGTCGTCACAAGCGCTAGTTGTGCATCTTGTAAGTAAGCAAGAGAATGATCTGAATCAAATGATTTCACCTACGTATTTGGATCGAATTCTCGTGAGCGGAAGCGCAGGAAGAGAGTCGCCGCTGCGCGCGACCGGGATGTTGCAGGTGGAGCGGGGGAATTCACCTCCGGCGGCTTCTTTTCAGGAAGAAAATGGGTGAGAATGCGGTCCAGATTGAAGTTAAAATGGGAGCGCACATGAGGGTACAAGCCCGCTTGCGGGACGCCGGTATGCAATGTTGTCGATGGTCGACTTGCTGCCGTGCAGGCGACTCCGTGGGATGCGAAACACGGAGGCGGGGTTCTGGCCACGTCGTCGCATTGCGAGAGGAGAAAGCCGTTGGCTTCCGGCAGCTTTTTTCTCGTCATAATGTTGCCAACTTGAGGTAAAAATGAGAACCCAACACACACATCCGGGATACAGGGTTTCTCCGAATCGCGGGAAGGAAGTACATCTTGTATTTGACAATGCCGCCGCTGCGCGGCGGCTCCGCTGGACGTGGCAAGCAACAGGCGGCTGGACACGGCGCCTTGCGAGTACAGGGAGGCGTTGGCCTCCGGCGGCCTCTTTCTGAAAGAAAACGGTTAAAACGATGTCGGTATGCAAGTAAGAGATAGCACGTACCGAACATTCCAGGCCGCTCGCGGGACGTCGATACGTCGTGTATTCGATGTTCCCGCACTGGGCCGAGATGCCCGACCGCCCGCGAAATCCAAAGAGAAATTGAAGGAGTGCATCAGCGGTGGATAGACTCGAAGTGGAATTAAACATACCTTGAATATATTCACGTTGAAGGATGAGAACTTGAAGGGCGAGGCTGAGTCTGGATATAGATCTTTAACAAGTCGACGCTGATTCGAAGGTCCTGAATACAAAGACGAAGGTCAGCCGTAGCTCGAGTTTAAAATGCATGATACACACAAAACTTGTTGCTTGCCTGTGTAGTGTACTCGATGTTGAATAACTTATCTTGAAGAGTGTGCGATTCAAATTTGGAGGATGTCGTGATTGAAGTGAAAGTTCGGGGGACTTATGTGGCACAGTTCAATGTAACTGAGATGAAACACAATAGGGATTACGAGGGCATACCTGAAGTTATTCAACCATAGTTTCGGCGTCAATTTGAACGAGACCGGCGTGGACTTTTAGCGCGAGTCTGAGTCTTCAAGCAATAGAGTTCGAGTCTTCAAGCATTAGATACAACGGATCTAAACACAAAGTAAAGTCAACCATATATCAGCTCGAGTTGAAATGAATACATACCTAAGGTTGACTCCGTGTCTAAAGACCCGTGTCGGTGATTGAATTTGAAGAGAGCCAGCTTCCAGACGTGCACAGTCTTGAAGGCTCGGTAACGCAACCCTTCAAACAGAGTCAGTTTGAGTGTAGTTCAATAAATATGGAGACATACCTGCATAGATTTCTCGTTGCGACTCAACTACGACGGTAACGAATCCGATCCACTGTAAACTCAGTCAGTCAGTAGTTATTGATTTGAGATTAAATGGAACGTACCGGTGTTGGATGTTACTCAGAGTTTGAACCGAACCATCCTTCCAACTTGACCCCGGGCTGAATTTCTTCCAACAACTTCGATACACAGTAAAGTCAGTCAGAGTTATTGAAATGGAACGCACCACTTTTTAACTAACTCAAAGTCGAAACCCCTCCTTCAAAATTGCCCTCGGGCTGGATTCGAAGGACTTCGAATGCACACGATGTTGCACAAAGGCTTGATAACCCAACCTAGTAAAGGAACTCAGTACAGCTGTGAGAATTAGAAATGCGAAACGTACCGATTGACAATGGGCGAGGATAATCGAATGTTGAAGTGAAACTTGAAGGCCGCCCGCAGATCTAAGATTTGAAGTGCAGATTGAAGGCTCGATATTGCTCCCTAAGAAGGCGAGTTAGTACAACTGCAGTTCAATGTAGAGAATATTCAGACATGCCTGAACGTGAGGCTAAAGGGTCTTAGATTCCCCGCTCCAAGTCGACGACCGCGTTAGGGGTTTGAAGTCGGTCAATAGCGATTGAATCGACGCTAAATTGAACGTACTTTTGTTGTATGCGACCTCTACATGAACCCATCTATCAAGCTTGAACTTGGACTGAACTTGAAAGGCTTGAAATGAACACGAGGTTGATAAATGAAGGCTTCGTGACACCACCTATCGAAGCAAGTCAGTACAACGATGGTCAAAACTCGAAGACTGAACGTACCAAGTCACACTGTTCAAAGAAAATCTGGCACTTTGAAGTACTTCTTGACGCTGAATTGAATGTCAAAGTGCAGCAAATTGAATCAAGTTGCATTAAAGCCTCTCAGAGGGTCCCGCCGACACAAATTTTGTGAAGTCTAAACACACGTGTTGATTAGCTGGAATCTACGATGCAACAGAGGGGGAAAAATGAAAGTGTATGCCGGTTATAAAAACTATACGGCATAGCCAGCAAAACAGATAAGAAAGTAAGCTTTACTTACCAGGTTAACCGTTATTGAACATTGCTAATCCAGGCGCCAGTTGTTCAAGTCTTTGAGAACGTGGAAGGGATTTTAGTGAAGCATAGAAGTATCTGTAATGGTAAATCAATAAAAATAAGTGAGACAGAATGTGAGCTTGGACTCACCAATCCATGTTGAAGTTGGCGCCGTTTTTCCAATTGGGCTGTAGGATGCGGACCAAAGAGTCGTAAAAGAGCTATAAGAGGACATGATGTTACATAACGATATCTGCTGAGTGTTTGAGGGAAGGCTTACCGTGTGGGGACTCCAGACTAACACGATGGTGGTGGTTGATGTGCAAGAGGCGGGCGTGGGAATTGCCGTCAGATCGAGTTGATGGCGCATCAATGCCGGCGACGGTGAAGGTTGGATCATAGTCGAAGTCGAGTTGGCGGGGATGTGATAAGGAGGGCGGCAAGTATTTCGGAGTAGAACGGCCCGTGGTGCTCCAGGGTGAAAACGGAGGAGAGATCCAGTGAGGAGGGGAGGGGGGAAAGTTGGGATGCTGGAATTGGGGCGAGTTGCCCCAGTTTATATGTTGTTTGCTAAGCAGGAAGTGTGGGATAGTATTTTGTACGTCCGCACATGACGGGAGCGGAGCGCTCTAGATGCGCGCGTAGCTAAATCCGAAAGATGACACTTTTTCAACCTTCATCAAAGAAACACCTACAGAGTAAGCTAAAGTGATCTTATGAGTCACGAAAAAGTTTCCTGAATAAGTGATTGGATGCTGCTTATATTCCGTTGCAAGAGAAGGCACAGGGAGGCAAAATGAAAATGTCGGAAATGCAAAAATATTGCTGGCGAGCCGAATGGCGGAGCTACAGAACCTCCGAGCTGCGGAATTTTGACATCGGCTAATTAAAACGAGTTCGCCGTGATGGCAATACGTACCAAGGGGAACCAACAGTTTGGGCACCGGAATTCATCCTAAACGCCATTTCGGCAATTGCGACGCTGGGGATAGTGTACTGGCTCCAAAAACTAGGGATACGGCACGGCACAATCCATAACATCATTACATAAGCATTTCGGTCCGACAGGCCATCTGTAGAATTTTAATTTTGAAAAGGAAGGAGTCACATTCTGATGTCAAGCTCTCAAACATTATAGGAGTATACAATATCTATACCAACTGGTTGGGGAGGCTGAGATAATTCACGCAAGGCTTACATACTTTTCTTACAACTATATGCGGAGGGAAAGTGTAGATATTGCGAGACCGAGCTATTTTCGTGTTGAATTTGCCCTTCTTTCTCATTAGCAATAGTGTCTCCCGCAAGCCGTAGGAAAGATTTGAAATCAATGAGAAATTATACCCCCGCGCGCCGGGAAGATCTAATTTTGAGGAGCATGAAATATATTCCTGCCGTTGCCCAGAAGTGAGAATTACCATATCGGGAGGCAGGCGTTTTGGTTCAAATTTGGTGTTGATGCCCGAAAATAAAAAAAATCATGTCGGCCGATTTTTGGGGTCGAAAATCCAAGAAACGCGTCATTTACGCGTTGGTTTGCATGCCATCCGGTACCTAATCGAAGCGATTTCGGCAGGACTGGACGCCAATTTTTTGGGGCAAAAAATTACTTCCGGCGCAAAACAAAACCGGTTCTGCGCAATTCGAACGCGGAGCCACCGGTGGCATAACATAATAGACGTTCTAACCGCTGCACCAGACCACCGACAAAGGGGAGACCGTGGGCAATACTTGAGGTGCCCGCCGCTTAATGTGCCGGAAACCCAAAATAAATCTGAGCTGCCCCCTAGTGAAAAAAAAATGGCCCCATGCAGCCCAGCCCCATTTTCAAGCCTCTCATTGGGGGGAAAGATGATACCGCCGTATGCGGTCGCTTCGAGTTCCCGTGTACTTATTGTTGCACGTTGTTTATACTGATGACAAATATCTCCGCAGCCCTGCCGCCATTCCTGGCGCCCTTCGCCACGCAAACCCGACTCCCCACTCATGGACGCGCCATATTTTGGAGCTGTTGCGCAGTGGAGGGAACATCAACTACTATATGTATCGACGTCCCGCGAGCGGCATAAAAGTCAAGTACGTACCCATTTTCAGGTGCATTTTGATGGCATTTTAGCGGACATTGCCGAAAGAAAAACACCGCCGGAGGCCAAACCACTGTCGTAGCTTAAATTCGACGTGTTCCGAGGAGCGGCCGCTCTGCGGCGGGATAGCGATTACTATATATGTCGCGTTCCCGCAAGCGGGGGTAAAACTTAGGTACGAGCTCACTTTTCAGGTGCATTTTGATGAGCTTCTTTCGGCAAAAAAGCTGCTAGAAGCAAACAACTTTTGTGCCTTTTTTTGTTGTCCCTTTGAGTTACTGTGCCGCCTTGCAGCAGCGGGCATGGCAATTACTATATGTATTGACATCCGCCGAGCGGCCCAAAATTCCAGGTACATAACTATTTTCGAGCGCATTTTCGAGCCTTTTTTTTGCGGGCGGCCGGCGGCCAACACACCGCTTCCCCCACAATACCGTGACGCTGCGTAGGAAACTCGCGGAATATTGAAGAGACTATATTTTAAAATCCCACCAGAGGGCTTAAAATTTCAGGTAAGTCTCATTTATACCGCATTTTCACACTGTTTTAACGTGTTTTTGGCAGCCGGAACCCAAGGAGCTCCTTGGCAGCGGTACAACACGTACTTTACGCGCCAAACGACGCGTCATTTGGACGTGTCAAGTTGCAAATGGCACGTCAAGTTGGTACACAGTCCGCCGACAGCTTTGACACTATATTTTTAAATCCCGTGAGCAGGGTTAATATTTCAGGTCCACTTTTATTTCTATTGCATTTTCACGCTGTTTTTAACACGTGTTTGGCAGCCAAAAGACAGTCCCCAACAGCTTTGACACGACATATTGAAATCCCTTCAGCAGCCTCAAAAATCTGACTGTGCTGTGATTTTTTGTATGCATTTAAATGTGTTGGTGTTCTTATGGGCTTTACAGGTTTCCCGTTTTCCTAGGGTGTCCGCCAGCCAGCTAATCCATCAAGTGCACCTCTTTACACTAGCTTCAACCCTGCCATCAAAGCAATATTCCGGTGTGACAATCATTTTTTGGGCCTCCCATCACTGCTCTATCATGCTCTTATGCATTCTTTTGTTTTTTCCCCCAGCTTTCCGACTTGAAAAGGGTGATCAACAGGCTACGTGATACTGGTTCAACTTCCCCTCCACATCTCCACTGGAAGGCGTACTGCATGTTTCTTCACACAGGTCAATAAGCGAGCGGTAGGTCCTTTTTCCGCGCAACACCGGCTAACGCTTCTCCATTCAGGTGCATAATATCCCGACGGAACACCCGGATTTCACGGTTCTGGGGTCCTTTTCCCGCGTATCTATCGCGTATCTAATGAATCTGTTATATCCATGCACATTGACCTTCCGTCCGTACCGGAGGCTCCGGCGTTCGGAGCGTCCGGTCTTTCGGAAACTGTCGGTCCGCCTTCGGACCGACTCGGCTGATCGGGTTTTCACGCAATGAAGGATTACTGAGCGTTTCCCGTTTATCCGTTATCTATCTCATCCATCTGTCTTCTCCGTCTCCGTATGTACTTCGCTTTGTTATATTCAAGTCCCGCTTTTGGTAGTCGCTTTGTCTTACCATATTAGGATATTGATCTTCACCTACTATATAAACCCTATGTACTATGCTTGTATTCTTCAGTTTGATTATTAACGTGCTTTGCTCTTCGCTCTGCTCTGAGTCGTTCCGGCTTCACCGGAACTTCCGACTTCCTACTTCGTCCCCTTCAGCACGGGTAGTACGCACACCCTTATCTTCCTGTGGTGCTTGCGCTATATCTACTGACTTCCGTCCTTCCGTCCTTCCGGTCTTCTCGGAACTTCGGATCACTTCCCCACGTCGGCTCGGTATATAACAGTATAATCAAACTCACCTACCTCTGCTGTTTCTATGGATTCCGACTCTCCCTACGTTGCTGCGGCGGTCATCTCCGAGAGGGCTGACCGCCCCAGACGCGAATCTCGCCTTTTCGCAAATATTATCCCGATGACTCCGCCCGTTAACACCATGTTGGACATTCCGACGTCCTACAATCCTCGTCCTCCTCCGGTTCAGATCCGCGGTCGCTCGCCTGCGCCTGCGGTTGCTTCTACGGTTCACGCTCCGGGACTAGTCACCAGTCCTCGGACCCCGGAGCATCCGGTCCGGTACCCTGCCTCACCTCACCCTCGTCGTAATCGCTCGGCTCAATTCGAAACTACTGGCATACCTTTCGTACAAGGTGGTCACATCTCCGACGTCGATAGCGAAGACGAAACTCCTGGTCTTGCTCCTATTGTGGAAGGTCAGGAATCATCTCATCCGGAGGCTGATCCTACGTCTTCTCCTGCGGATGAACCAGCCGATGACCCGCCTGAGTTTCCTTCCGGAGGCGCTCCGGGTCCTTCCGGTCCTGGTCCCAACCGTGGTCGACCATCCGGTAGACCATCTGGTGGGGGTGGTGGTGGCGGAGGCGGTGGTGGAGGTGGTGGCGGAGGCGGTGGAGGCGGTGGTGGCCCTCCGGCCCCGTCGTCTAGCAGTTCTTCCACTGATCCGGAAGATCATGGAGATCCACTCCTCGAATCGACCCTCCGGGGTCTCCGGGGTTTTCTTCAAGACTTCACCGCTCGTCAGGCTAATCCTCTTCCTCCACGTTCAACTCGCTCGAACCTCCGGAATCCGGATACGTTCGATGGCTCCGATTCTTCGAAGCTTCAGTCCTTCCTTACTCAGTGTTATCTTCATTTCGCTGAGCGCGCCCAGGATTTTTCCACCGATGACGACAAGATCTTCTACATCATGTCGTATCTTCGGGGCACCGCGCAAGCTTGGTTCGAACCAAATCTCTACGACCAGGCTTCCGGTTCCGTTCCGGCATGGGACGGGAATTTCAAGCGCTTTATTTTGGAGCTTCAGGACAACTTCGGCCCGCACGACCCAATCGGGGATGCGGAGGATCTCATCCGGTCGGTCCGTATGAAACCGGGCGATCGGATCGCCATATACACCGTCGAATTCGATCGATACGCTATGCTCACTCAGTGGGGCGATAATGCGCTCCGGCACCAGTATTACGAAGGCTTGCCACGCCGCATCAAGGACGATATGGTTCATCACAACTATGTCAACACTCTCCTTGGCGTTAAGCAAATTGCCCGGAAGATCGATCATCGGTGGTGGAAGCGCGAGTTGGAGAGGGTTCGGGAGCGTGAGCGAGAGAAGCTCAGCTCCGGTCACCAGGGCTCGTCCGGACAGTCGTCCGGTCAGCCATCTGGTGGACAGAAGGGCGGGAACAAGGGGTCATCCAACAAGACCTCCTCGGGTTCCTCTCCCTCCAACAATTCCTCCGGTCAGAAGTCCGGTTCCAGAAAGTCTTCCGGGTCGGCTTCAACTACTGCAACCTCCGGTCAGGCCTCTTCCTCCAAGAAGACGCCCAAGCCCTACGCCGACAAGCTCGACAAGTCGGGGAGGATCACGCAGGAGGAGCGCGATCGGCGCACTCGCCTCAACCTCTGCATGTACTGCGGTGGTCCCGGACACCAAGCTTCCGATTGCCGGAAGCGTTCCGGTGCAACGGCGAAGGCCGCCTCGGCCGAGTCCACCTCCGAGTCAAAAAAATGATCAGCAGCTCGGACACCTCCGTACCTGTGCCGAGTTGCGTTGACTCCGAGGTACTCCCCGAGGTTCGTCTCAACGCTTCCGCTCTTTCCGCTAATGCCCTTTATGTCGATATACTTGTATCTCTGTTCCGTCCGGACGTTATCTCTTCCGGTACGGATTTATGCTCAACCATACTTCCTTCCGATGTATTACGAATTGCCGCGGGATTCAACTCCCGCTTACGATCTCTTATTGATTCTGGTTCCTCGCATTGTTTTATCTCCGCGAAGGCCTGCGAAATCTATGGGTTGACTCCGTATGCGGTAGATCCGGTCCGACTCCGGTATCTCGACGGCTCTTCTTCGATCATTAATAAGCAGCTCCGCCTGCTTCTCCAATTCCTTTCCGGCGAAGTCCATTCTATGGAATTCTACGTCACCCGTCTTGATTCTCCCTCCGATATGGTTCTTGGATACAACTGGCTCTCCCGCATTAATCCGTTGATTAACTGGTCCGACGCCACAATCTCTTTCCGTTCCAACTCATCCGGAGTCTCTGTGTCGACACACCAGGATACTACTCCTGATCTAGTTCCGGTTGCTCCAACTATGGACAAGGTTCTTCCGGTTCCGGCATCCCCGACCGTGGTTCCTACACCGGCCCCGACGTCTTCGCCACCTCCAGGTCCTTCCATGGACATTCCCGGTCCCTTTACGGACGCTCCGGAGGCCTCTGAGCCTCGTCCCTTCACTTCTCCGCCGCTTGTTTCCCTTGTTTCCGCCGCGGCATACAGCACCATCATTCGAGACAAGTCCACTATTCAGTATACGCTCCGCGCGTGTCCTTCCGAGGAAGCCATGGCTCGCGCCGGCTCCACGGAAGTTCCGGACCTTTCCGGTCTGCCTTCCGAATATCACGACTTCGCTGACGTCTTCTCTGAGCAGGAAGCGTACAATCTTCCTCCTCATCGAGAGTTCGATCTCAAGATCGAGACGAACGAAGGCGAAGTCCCTCCGGTCGGACACGTTTACTCCCTTTCCCAAAACGAGCTCTCCGCTCTCCGAGAGTTCATCGACAAGAACTTGAAATCCGGATTTATATATCCATCTCGTTCGAGTCACGGGGCTCCTATCCTATTCGCCAAGAAGAAAGATGGTAGTCTCCGGTTATGCGTCGACTACCGGGGTCTCAACCGGATCACGAAGAAGGATCGCTATCCGCTTCCTCTGATCTCCGACCTCCTAGACGCACCGGGGAAGGCGCGTATTTATACTAAGCTTGATCTGCGGCATGCTTATCACCTCCTCCGAATCGCTGAGGGCGACGAGCCCAAAACAGCGTTCCGGACTCGCTATGGTTCCTATCAGTTCCGGGTTGTTCCGGAAGGCCTCACCAATGCTCCGGCTGCGTTTCAACGTTTCCTGAACACCCTCTTTGCCGACTTGCTGGACGTCTACGTCGTAGTATATTTGGACGACATCCTCATCTACTCCGACGATCCATCCCAGCACTCCGAGCACGTCCGGGAAGTTCTCAGTCGCCTTCGAGCTTCCGGCCTTTACTGCAAACTGTCAAAATGCGAGTTCGGTGTCGACACCTGTGAATACCTCGGCTACATTCTGTCGCCGGACGGTTTCCGGATGTCTCCGGAAAAAGTCTCCGCTATCACGGACTGGCCAGTACCGCGCAAAGTCAAGGACGTACAATCGTTCCTGGGCTTCTGCAATTTCTATCGACGATTTATCTGGAACTATTCCGCTATTACTATTCCTTTAACGCGGCTTACTCGTTCCAATATCAGATGGAATTGGTCAGACGAATGTCAAACGGCTTTCGAAACACTCAAGCGCGCTTTTACGGAAGCTCCGGTGCTCGCGCACTGGATTCCGGGTCGACAAATCACAGTCGAAACCGACGCTTCCGACTACGCCATCGCCTCCATTCTCTCGATCCTCGGCGACGACGGCGAAATTCACCCAATTGCGTTCCGGTCCCGGACACTCGGTCCGGCCGAACTCAATTACGACACGCACGACAAGGAGTTGCTTGCGATCTTCGACGCCTTTACTATCTGGCGGCATTATCTCGAAGGATCGCCTCTTCCGGTCGACGTTGTCACGGACCACAAGAACCTCGAATACTTTGCGACTACGAAGATACTCACTCGTCGCCAAGTTCGATGGTCCGAGTACCTCTGCCGGTTCAATATGGTCATCCGGTTCCGGCCCGGTAAACTCGGAGGTAAACCTGATGCTATGACTAGACGATGGGACGTCTACCCAAAAGAGGGGGATAGGGCTTATGGCCAGCTTAACCCTCAGAATTTTCGCCCCATTTTTACTCAGGATCAACTCACGGCATCACTCCGGGCGACCTATCTCGAGGAAATCGTTCTTCGAGCCACCGTTGTTATGGACGTCGAGAAACTTCATTCCGACATCCGGTCCAATTACGACAACGATCCCGCCGCACTCGCTGGCATTGCCGCCGCGACTTCCGGCAAAACCACGCGCTGGTCACTTGACCCTTCCGGACAGCTCCGGTATGATGGACGCGTATGGGTTCCCTTGGCCTCCGGAAACTCTCCGGAGTTGCGAGTACGTGTACTTCAACACTTGCATGACCATGTCCTCTCTGGCCATTTTGGACAGAACAGAACCCTCGCACTCGTCCGACGCGAATATACTTGGCCGGAGTGCCGGACTTTCGTCCGGGACTACTGTCGGTCTTGTATTGTTTGCAAGCGCAACAAGAAGCAACGGCACCGTCCTTACGGATTGCTGAAGCCTCTTCCGGTCCCCATTCGTCCTTGGGATTCTATCTCCATCGACTTCATCGAGCAACTTCCGGTTTCCGGCGAGTACGATACTATCCTCGTAATCGTTGATCGTTCTACCAAGCAGGTTATTCTCATTCCCTGCGATCAACATATCGACTCTCCGGAACTCGCTCGACTTTTCCTTATTCACGTTTTCTCCAAACACGGTGTTCCCTCACACGTTACGTGCGACCGTGGTTCCGAATTTATTTCCTCCTTCTTCCGGTCCTTGGGTGAACTCCTCTCTATGGAGCTGCACTATACTTCCGGTTACCATCCGGAAGCCGACGGACAAACCGAACGTATGAATCAGACTGTTGAGCAATATATTCGCATGTACTGCTCATACCAACAGGATGATTGGCATCACCTCCTTCCGCTCGCCGAATTCGCTCTTAACAACTCTCCGAACGCTTCGACCGGAATTTCTCCGTTCTTCGCGAACAAGGGTTATGATCCGGCAATTACCATTCATGCGGAACGCGACGTCGCTAACATGTACGCCAAGGATTACGTGGTCGACCTTCAAAGCCTGCATCAGTTCCTCCGGGAACAGATCACTTTCGCTCAGCAGCGGTACAAAGAAACTGCTGACCGGAACCGGATTCCGGATCCCCGATTGCAGGTTGGCGACCAGGCGTTCATCTCGACGAAGTTTTTCCGTACTAAACGTCCGACTCCGAAATTTTCGGAAAACTATCTCGGACCGTACGAGGTTATCGCCAAGCCCTCCGCGGCTTCCTACACCATCCGTCTTCCGAAGACTCTTTCACAAGTTCATCCGGTTTTCCATATTTCTCAACTCGAGCCCCACGTTCCGAATCCATTTCCCGGCCGTGAGGAACCTCCTCCGGCCGCGGTCGAGGTCATCGACGGTGACGAACACTTCGAAATCAAGCAAATCGTTGATTCGAAGATCGACCGGAGATTCCGAACTCCCGGAACACGACTCCGTTACTACGTCGAGTGGCTAGGTTACGAGAATACCGATGAACAGTTTGATTGGGTTAGTGCTGACGACCTTGACGCCGATGAACACATCGACAATTTCCATCGTCGTTTCCCGAACAAACCGGGTCCCAACTTATAACTCACGCGATTTCGGATCTTCCGGTTTTTTCGGAACATCCGACCATTCACACGAATATACCAAGAAAATTTCTGCGTTGAGTTTCAAGAAAATATCTATATACATTTTATTGACCGTCTTTCCGGTCACGCGTCGACTTCCATCTCCTCGGCCTCGTCTTTCTCCTCACCCTGGTTGTCCTCCCCGATCTCGTCCTTTTCCTGCTCTTCTCCGTCTTCCGGAGCTTCCGCATCCACCGGAGCCTCCGGCGATTGCGGAACGTCCTGCGTGACGATCGGCGGCACCAGGTCTTCTTCGTCCATCTTCTTCTCCTCCTCCGACTCCGTCTCCGACTCATCGGTACTCCCTTGCACCGCTTCCAACCTCTGCTTCTCGCGTTCCTCTTCCTCGTCCGAATCCAGCACCGAAATGTGCGAACGGCCGTCGTCCGCGAACTCGAGGTCGGACGGCCATCCTCCGTCGAGGTCGATCTCCTTCGGCTCCTCCTTCGGGGTCTTCGACTTCGCGCGACCCTCCGGCGATTTCGGAGCTTCCGGTGTCTTCGGAGCTTCCGACTCTTCGTCCGAGTCATCCACGACGATCGCCCGCGCTCTGCGCCGTTCTTCCTCCACTTCCACCGACGCCCGATCCCTTTCCAACTCCTCCATCGCTGTAATCAGCCACTCCGGTTTCTCGTTCTTGTATACGTTGTGATGGAAAATCGCCAACGTGTTCGAGAGGACGGAGTGGGTGGTGCGGTATCGGCGGCGGTAGATGTTCCGACTCGCCTCGAGATCGTCAACGCGACGATCGAGGCGACGTAGCGTGTCGCGGAGGTCGTCGATACGGGTCCGGGGTGGTATGGTCGGAACTTCCGGTCCGTCGTCGTCCTCGTCGGACGAGACGATACGACGACGTACGCTGGCCAAAGCCCTGCGGCTAGGCCCCGCGACGTCATCACCGGAACGTCCGGTCTTCTTGGGCTTCTTCTTGCCCTTCGTTTTCTTGTTCTTCTTCGCCGCGGAGGCGGCGACTGATCCTTCCCGACGCTTGTTGACGCGAGTCGGGTGCTGCGGAAGCAGCGAGCACTTAGCGTGCGTCCGCTGGCACTCCGTACAGGTGCGGGTGGTGGCCTTGCTGCCAGTCTCGATCTTGCAAACGAGCCCCTTGTTATGGCATCGCTTGCACGCTACGGAACTTCCGGTTAGTACGGACCTTCCGACAAGCCCACTGCGACGTACCTTCGACCTCCCTCTCGCTGTCCGTCTCCACGTTCTTCTCATTTGCCCCGTCGTCTCCTCCCGACCCTGAGTCGCTCCGCTCCGCGTCGTCTCCGCCTCCGGGGTTTTGGAGCTGTTGCATGCGCGCCGCGATCTGCGCTAGCACCTGCTCCTCCCCCCGACGACGCATCTCCGCCTCCCTGAGGCGCTCCTGCAGCGCCTTCATCTCCTCCTCCGACGCTGCCTTCCGCGCCCGCTTCTTCCGACGAGCCTCCTCCGCGATCTCCTCGTCAACCTCATGTTCGGTGGCGCGCTTCTTGCCCTTGTCCGGGCGCTTCTTCTTGTCGTCGTCGCTTCCGTCGCTCGGAGCCTCCGAGCGCGTGATGGTGAGCCCAGTAGCGAGAGGCGGCATGAGGGATGGTGGTGGGAAGCAAGAAGAAAAGATGAGTCACTCCCGCTTCGGTTCCGAACTTTGTGGGTCCAGTCACGTGACTTTCTCGAACATTCGGCGCTTGGACGGCTATTCGGCTATACGGCTATTTCGACTTCAACAAACTTTTTTCGACAAAGTTTCTTCGACATATCTCGACTCGTTTCCTATGTTCCTTGGGGGCAAGGAACGTAAGAGGGGGATACTGTTATATCCATGCACATTGACCTTCCGTCCGTACCGGAGGCTCCGGCGTTCGGAGCGTCCGGTCTTTCGGAAACTGTCGGTCCGCCTTCGGACCGACTCGGCTGATCGGGTTTTCACGCAATGAAGGATTACTGAGCGTTTCCCGTTTATCCGTTATCTATCTCATCCATCTGTCTTCTCCGTCTCCGTATGTACTTCGCTTTGTTATATTCAAGTCCCGCTTTTGGTAGTCGCTTTGTCTTACCATATTAGGATATTGATCTTCACCTACTATATAAACCCTATGTACTATGCTTGTATTCTTCAGTTTGATTATTAACGTGCTTTGCTCTTCGCTCTGCTCTGAGTCGTTCCGGCTTCACCGGAACTTCCGACTTCCTACTTCGTCCCCTTCAGCACGGGTAGTACGCACACCCTTATCTTCCTGTGGTGCTTGCGCTATATCTACTGACTTCCGTCCTTCCGTCCTTCCGGTCTTCTCGGAACTTCGGATCACTTCCCCACGTCGGCTCGGTATATAACAGAATCCAACGGCGACTTGGCAAATTACCTCATTTTGGCCTTTGGGCAGGGAGAATCCATGACGAAATTTGTGATTCGCGACCGTAAGAAACGAAATATAGACCCCAATACGTGGACTTGTGCCGCTTAACCAAAATATTGATCGAATTCCCTTTTCTGGCGCGCCTATCGTTCACTTGGCCGGCTTCAACACCTCAGAAAAGTAACCTGGGCCTCGTCGACACCGCTGAATTTGGTACGCGGGGGTGTACGAGACGATTTTTCGATTCGCGAACTTGAACAAACCCATTTTCCGGCGTGCCAAGGGGATGTTCAACTCAGAATATTCAAAGGCATCTCAACCACAAGAAATTAGACGGAATGAAGTCGGGAGACAAATTTCCCTTGTTCTGCTGTTCATGCCCATACTAAAATCGACGTTCGGCACGTTTCAAACTCCGTCAAGGTGCAAGGTTCAAGCTCCGATTGAATTGTCATTCAAAGTTCAACATTGTTCACAAGTAGTTACCCGACAAGAACCCGCATTTCCGGTGAGTTCTGCGGACGTATTTCGATGTTCTGCATCGATGTTCAAACATTTAGATATACTTTGTAAACGGGTTGCCGTGATAGACATGTACACCGTCTCGTAAATGAAATTGAACCAGTTGAAAAATGAAACATTGATCGCGTGATACATGCGTGGGATACCGGGAAGCGCGCCTCCGGTTACCTCCGCGCAAGTGATGACCGACAGCGTTACTATTAGTTGACCAGCTATGTACGGCAGTGTACGGCCATATTATCGCTTGGTGATACTTCCCGACGCGGCCGCCGCCCGCCGGAAGATGTCGACCCAGTCACTGGCGGGTTTCGACGGTGACACCAGGTCGCCATCAACGGCTCCGGACACCCGACCCTCCTTGTGATTCTGTTCATATTGCAAGTCAGGACGTTTGAAATAATTCGGGGGAGAAGAAAAAAAAAGCAGAGAAAAGCGCTCGGGTTGCAAATTATATATATATATTGCCCTCATCCTGCCGGCGGTTACGGAGCACGCGAAACACACTCGTACGAGGGTTGGCGCGGGCTTTAAACTCGCTGCGGCGCAAGTGTCGGGGTGCTTGGTTTCGTCTTTGCGCGAAGATGTGAGGGGAAGGGAATGCACCTGAACAAGCATGCGCAGGATTGCAGCAGAGTCGGACGGCCCAGAAACGTCGCAGTGCCACGGTTGGACGCGCGTCGCGCGCGCGTGGCCCATGGGGCGGCGGACGAGCTCGCCCTCGACCGGCGGTGGTATGTACCCGTCGTAATCAGGCAGCACGCATGTCGGGGCTTGCAGCATCTTTACGATGCGTATCACGAGCGTCTCAGTGCCGGCATGCTCCGGGAGCCTCGAGAGCTCGAACTGTGCGAGCGCCGATCCTATAGAAGATGTAAGCTATTGAGGGGAATGCAATCGGAAGGCGCACCGGAGTAGGGGCGGACCAGTGGGCGGAAGTCTTTGCGGTTGTCGGCGAACATGTAGGCGTACGCCCAGCATTTGGATTCCGACCGCCCGACGATCCAGACATACGAGCTCTGGTCAAACGTGACGGGGAAAGGCTGGTTGAGGTGATAGAGAGTGAGCTTGGGGTCCATACGCTTCTTCTGTGGCGTCGCAGCGAGACACTTGTCTAGCTCCTCCTGGGTGATGAGCCCTTCATGTAGCAGCTGGTCGCGCAAGACTGCTTTGGGACCGGTGGCCGTGGCAATGTTCCTTAGGGCGACCTGCCACGGCAAGCCCTGATGAAGGAGATCATAACCTGTTGAGAAGGTTGCTGGGTGGGCTGCGGGGGTGATGCGGAATCGGACACCGCCCGCCATCGGGTGCAACTGTTGCGGAGCGGGCCGAAAGTAAAGAAATCCACGCGTCCCCGGTGGAAAGGGTTGATACGTAGAGTCTTTTTTGAAGTAACGTATGGGAAAGGACTGCGTACGAGGAAGGAACACGACGGAGGGGTGTACCGCATGCGAAAGGATGGTATAATCCGTGCTCTTGAGCTCCGCTGGATTGAGGGTCGACAGAATTCGATGGTTGAGCTGAGTGTCGTCCTCGTTAAGCCAATTTCGGGTATTCATGCGAGTGTCTTCGTCGTGAGGCACGGCTTCAAGTACGATGCGAGTGCGAACTCGTTTACCAGGCTCAGCGGTGCTGAATGGACGCGCAATACGAGTCCATCTTCTGGCTCCCACTCTTGAACAGATGTTCATCGAATTCAAGGCCGACCAAGGGTCCATTCAAATCTGTCCATCGAAACTTGCGAAAAGCCCGCGATATTATAATTCTGGCAAAAAGAAACGAAAAGAGCTCCATACCTCTCCGTATTTCAACCCGCTGCAGCACCAAGTGATTCCTCAGAAAATCACGCCCGATACACGTAGAGAGGCTTAAACGAGCCCACTGCAGCACCCAGTTCGCGTCTGCCCTTGTCGAACAAGAAAGGAAAATTGCTGCACGTGTCCGCCAGATTGCCCTCTGCAGTTTATCAAAGATTGACGGTGATGTCAATTTTGATGGCATTTCTTGTTATCTCCTTCTCCCTTATCCACCAACGGGCAGCATAAGTACGGTTTCCCTCCATTATTCACTCGTCCCTTTTTCATGCTCACCACCAACAGAACCCATGCAGCCACGACTCTGCACCCGCCCCGGCGACTCGTCCCTCCGCCCGCCACTCGCCCGCCCCAACTGGCATCCTGTCCCGCGTGGATTCTGCCGCCCCGTCAACACTGCCCGCCGCCCCCGTTATTCTATTCCCAACGCGCCCCTGCCTCGCCCCCCATTCTCATCGTGCACACCAGGTACGTTTGCTTACTCTGAGATATCTTACTTGTTCTCTACTTCTCGCTATCTATTCACCACCGTTGACCCGTTTGCGACTCGACTCGGACGCGACCCAGCGTACACATGCACCAGTCGGCACCCTCACACGGCTGTCGAAAGCCGCACACGCCCTCGCCCACGCGAATCCGCGTCGCGCGCCGAGTGTGCGGCTACGTGTCGCACACCATCCCCGCCTCTCCGTCGCGCTCACGCACCCCGGTTTGTACAACACCGGTCGGTGGAAGGCGAGGGCGACCGCAGACGCAAACGGGGCACGTATGCAGACAACCACCACCGAGTCGGCCATTATGTACGCATCGCGGCGTACGCACCGCCGTACCGATTCCCGATTCCGTGAACGCAGCAACCGTGTGCGCAAGAGCCGCGGCGCTCGCTGGACACGACCATCCTATCGAACACGCGCCCACGCTGCAGGAGCCGGTTGCCCGACCCAAGTAGCGCTGCGGGTTCTGTGCGCACGCTCAATCCTGCCGACGGACGGGCGCACAAGCGGGTTTGCAGGGAGGAAGAGTCGGGGCATGGCTCGCCAGGATGGCACACAACGTGGGGAGTGCATGCACCCTGAGCAGTACCGTGCTGCGCGTCTTGATCGCGCTGGTTCACCGCCTGCGTCGAATCCGCGAATGCCGACTTGATCGCCCGCTGGGCTGGGACTCTGAGTGCGAGCGAGCGCGAGCTGGAAGCGCGGCGTGCGACCCCGCGCGCCGGAAGCACGGTACGAGAATCGTTGCGGCATGGCGCGAATTCGGAGGCGAGCGAAGAACGAGGGAGAGAGAGTCGCGACAAGAGCGCTGCGCTTCGCTGTGCATGTTGTAAGTAACAGATTGATCTGAATTAAATGAATTCACCTACATATTCGGATCGGATTTTCGCGAGCGGAAGCGCAGGAAGAGAGTCGCCGCTGCGCGCGACCGGGTCTGGCGGGATGGAGCGGGGGAATTCACCTCCGGCGGCTTCTTTTCAGGAAGAAAATGGGTGAGAACACATTCCAAATGCAATTTGAACACGGGGGCGCACCTAGGAATTCAGCCCGCTCGTGGGACGTCGAAACATGGTGTTTTCGATGTGCCGCCGCGCTCCGCAGAGCGTGAACTCGGGAAGAGGCGGGTCGATGGTGCAGGGACACGTTGCATTGTATGCGTATGTGGCAATACATTGGCCTCCAGCGGTTTTTCTGAAAAAGAAAGGTTAGAACGATGTCGGTATGCAAGTAAGAAATAGCGACGTACCGAACATTCCAGGCCGCTCGCGGGACGTCGATACGTCGTGTATTCGATGTTCCCGCACTAGGCCGAGATGCCCGAACGCCCGAAATCCAAAGAGAAATTGAAGGAGTGCTGTTACAATGGCGTCAGTCGCGGGTAGAGTCTTGAAGTGCAATTGAACATACCTTGATGCGCTCGCGTCGAAGGATGGGAACTTGAAGGGGCGAGGCTGAGTTTGGATATAGATATTCAACAATTCGACGCTGATTTGAAGGGCGTGAATACAAAGACAAAGGTCAGCCGTAGCTCGAGTTTAAAATGCACATTAGACAGGGACCTTGAGGGCTCCAAGGTTAGACGCTCTGCGTGTCTCGACGGACTGATGTTGGAGAGTCAGTGAAGAATATAACACAAGTTGTTGCTTACCTGTAGTGTACTCAATGCTGAGCAGAGAGTTTGCGATTCAAATTTGGAGGATGTGATGATTGAAGCGAAAGTTCGGGGGACTTATGTGGCACAGTTCAGTGTAACTGAAATGAAACACAATAAGTAACTTATTACGAGGGCATACCTGAAGTTATTCGACCATAGTTTCGGCGTCAACTTGAATGAAACCGGCGTGGACTGTTAGCGCGAGTCTGAGTCTTCAAGCAATAGAGTTCGAGCCTTCAGGCAATAAGTTAGAGTCTTCAAGCATTAAATACAACGGATCTGAACACAAAGTAAAGTCAACCATATATCAGCTCGAGTTGAAATGGACTTTAAATAACTGGATACATACCTAAGGTTGACTCCGTGTCTAAAGACCCGTGTCGGTGATTGAATTTGAAGAGAGCCAGCTTCCAGACGTGCACAGTCTTGAACGCTCGGTAACGCAACCCTTCAAACAGAGTCAGTTTGAGTGTAGTTCAATAAATATGGAGACATACCTGCATAGATTTCTCGTTGCGACTCAACTACGGCGGTAACAAATCCGATCCACTGTAAACTCAGTCAGTCAGTAGTTATTGATTTGAGATTAAATGGAACGTACCGGTGTTGGATGTTACTCGGAGTTTGAACCGAACCCTCCTTCCAGCTTGACCCCGGGCTGAATTTCTTCCAACAACTTCGATACACGGTAAAGTCAGTCAGTCAGTCAATATTTATTGAAATGGAACGCACCGGTTTTTAACTAACTCAAAGTTGAAACCCTCCTTCGAAGTTGACCTCGGGCTGGATTCGAAGGACTTCGAATGCACACGATGTTGCACAAAGGCTTGATAACCCAACATAGGAAAGGAACTCAGTACAGCTGTGAGAATTAGAAATGCGAAACGTACCGATTGACAACGGGCGAGGATAATCAAATGTTGAAGTGAAACTTGCAACTTGATTCGGAATCAAGTTGCATTGAAGCCTCTCAGAGGGTCCCGCCGACACAAATTTTGAAGTCTGAACACACAGTGTTGATTAGCTGGAATCTACGATGCAACAGAGGGGGAAAAATTAAAGTGTATGCCGGTTATAAGGACTATACGGCATAGCCAGCAAAACAGATAAGAAAGTAAGCTTTACCTACCAGGTTAACCGTTATTGAACATTGCTAATCCAGGCGCCAGTTGTTCAAGTCTTTGAAAACGTGGAAGGGATTTTAGTGAAGCATAGAAGTATCTAATGGTAAATCAATAAAAATAAGTGAGACAGAAAGTGAGCTTAGACTCACCAATCCATGTTGAAGTTGGCGTCGTTCTTCCAATTGGGCTGTAGAATGAGGACCAAAGAGGCATAAAAGAGCTATAAGAGGACATGATGTTACATAACGATACCTCGTGAGTGTTTGAGGGAAGGCTTACCGTGTAGGGACTCCGGACTAACACGATGGTGGTGGTTGATGTGCAAGAGGCGGGCGTGGGAATTGCCGTCAGATCGACTTGATGGCGGCATCAACGGCGGCGACGGTGAAGGTTGGATCATAGTCGAAGTCGAGTTGGCGGGGATGTGATAAGGAGGGCGGCAAGTATTTCGGAGTAGAACGGCCCGTGGTGCTCCAGGGTGAAAACGGAGGAGAGATCCAGTGAGGAGGGGAGGGGGGAAAGTTGGGATGCTGGAATTGGGGCGAGTTGCCCCAGTTTATATGTTGTTCCCTAAGCAGGAAGTGTGGGATAGTATTTTGTACGCCCGCACATGACGGGAGCGGAGCGCTCTAGATGCGCGCGTAGCTAAATCCGAAAGATGACACTTTTTCAACCTTCATCAAAGAAACACCTACAGAGTAAGCTAAAGTGATCTTATGAGTCACAAAGAAAAAATCTGAATAGGTGATTGGATGCTGCGTATATTCTGTTGCAAGAGAAGGCACAGGGAGGCAAAATGAAAATGTCGGAAATGCAAAAATATTGCTGGCGAGCCGAATGGCGGAGCTACAGAACCTCCGAGCTGCGGAATTTTGACATCGGCTAACTAAAACGAGTTCGCCGTGATGGCAATACGTACCAAGGGGAACCAACAGTTTGGGCACCGGAATTCATCCTAAACGGCATTTCGGCAATTGCGACGCTGGGGATAGTGTACTGGCTCCAAAAGCTAGGGATACGGCACGGCACAATGTCTAACATCATTACATAAGCATTTCGGTCCGACAGGCCATCTGTAGAATTTTAATTTTGAAAAGGAAGGAGTCACATTCTGATGTCAAGCTCTCAAACATTATAGGAGTATACAATATCTATACCAACTGGTTGGGGAGGCTGAAATGATTCACGCAAGGCTTACATAATTTTCTTACAACTATATGCGGAGGGAAAGTCTAGATATTGCGAGACCGAGCTATTTTCGTGTTGAATTTGCCCTTCTTTCTCATTAGCAATAGTGTCTCCCGCAAGCCGTAAGAAAGATTTGAAATCAATGAGAAATTATACGCCCGCGCGCCGGGAAGATCTAATTCTGAGGAGCATGAAATATATTCCTGCCGTTGCCCAGAAGTGAGAATTACCATATCGGGAGGCAGGCGTTCTGGTTCAAATTTGGTGTTGGTGCCCGAAATAAAAAAAATCACATCGTCCGATTTTTGGGGTCGAAAACCCAAAAAACGCGTCATTTACGCGTAGGTTTGCATGCCATCCGGTACCTGATTGAAGACATTTCGGCAGCACTGGACACCAATTTTTTGAGGGAAAAATCACTTCCGCGCGCAAAACAAAACCGGTTCTGCGCAATTCGAACGCGAGAGCCGCCGGTGGCGTAACAGAATAGACGTTCTAACCGCTGCACCAGACCACTGACAAAGGGCAACACCGTGGGCAATATTTGAGGTGCCCGCCGCTTAATGCGCCGGAAACCGAAAATAAAACCGAGCTGCTCCCCAGTGAAAAAAAAAGGCCCCAGGTGCAGGCCAGCCCCATTTACAAGGGGGGAACGCTGATACCGCCGCAGGCGGTCGCTTGGAGTTCCCCGTGCATTGTTGCAGGTTGTTTATGCACTGATTACTAATATATCCGCAGCTTCTGCCGCCGTTCCTGGCGCCCTTCGCCACGCAAACCCGACTCCCCACTCATGGACGCGCCATACTTTGGAGCTGTTGCGCAGCGGGAACATCAACTACTATATGTATCGACGTCCGGCGAGCGGCATAAAAAGTCAAGTACGTACCCATTTTCAGGTGTATTCTGATGGCATTTTAGCGGACATTGCCGAAAAAAAAAAACACCGCCGGAGGCCAAACCACCACCCTACCTTCAATTCGACGTGTTCCGAGGAGC
Source organism: Mycena crocata (assembly GCA_029281795.1). NCBI lineage: Eukaryota > Fungi > Basidiomycota > Agaricomycetes > Agaricales > Mycenaceae > Mycena > Mycena crocata. The sequence goes on along the minus strand of JARJCP010000123.1, from coordinate 36,254 downwards.
GGCCGCTCTGCGGCGGGATAGCGATTACTATATATATCACATTCCCGCGAGCGAGGGTAAAACTTAATCTCGGCTCCAGATCTTTACGGGGTTCGGCGGAGTCTGAAATTTGGGGCACCCCATCAAGAAATCCACAGCAGCCATCACCCCGTAAAGATCTGGTGCAATTTGACCGTGGAACGTGCGATTGCTCTCATCAGTCACATAAGTCACGATCCAAGCTGAGCTGTAGCGCGAACGAGTTCTGTCTTTCATGGCGTAGTAGGTCGAAAATAAATACTTGAAAGCCTCAGTAATTCATGACTAGTACCTGGAAACAATACGGGGCGTCGATACGATACGGGCTTCCCTGGATCCTGAGAAAATCACAATTTTCAGAGAAAAGATCCAGAAAAGTGAATATTCAAGTGTAAATAGGGTACGGAGACGCGATTTTGAACCTCCTAATTGTTTCTGATAGCGATAGGAACCATCTCTGCTGATTTCGCGGGTATAGACACGTCACAGCATCCTCACCAAAATATCAAATAATGAGCTCAGCTTAAAAAGACACCTTCCATGTTAAGCACAAGGCTCCAACTCAAGCTGGGCTTCCGGGACTCTTCTAGAAACCATTATGATGTCTTTGAATGTTTTTTCTTGCACTTCAGAACTATGATTCATGTGGATGGTAGCATGAAGAATGGTGAAGGTAAAATGCATATTACGGTACCAATACCGCCCGGAAAATTCTGCAGTAAAGACAGGCGCACTTTAATGACTTGTGTTGGCCTGAAGAATGAGTTTAGGGCCCATAGGGTAAGTGATTGGGAAGAAATAAATTATTTTGTAGCAGCGGAAGCATTGCGTGACGCAATCGCACGTCCTCCGGTCAAACTGCACCAGACGTTATAGGGCAGTGATCCCCCATCGAATTTCATGTTTCAGCACCTCGGCACCATTCCATCATCTCAACAATCATATCCCCGCTAAAATTTACTGCTAACTGCTACACAGAGTGTGAACTGCCCTATACGTCTGGTTAACGAGACTAGGTAAAACTTAGGTACGAGCTCACTTTTCAGGTGCATTTTGATGAGCTTTTTTCGGCAAAAAAACTGCCAGAAGCAAACAACTTTTGTGCCTTTTTTCGTTGTCCCTTTGAGTTACTGTGCCGCCTTGCTGCGGCGGGCATGGCAATTACTATATGTATTGACATCCGCTGAGCGGCCCAAAATTCCAGGTACATAACTATTTTCGAGCGCATTTTCGAGCCTTTTTTTGCGGGCGGCCGGCGGCCAACACACCGCTTCCCCCACAATACCGTGACGCTGCGTAGGAAACTCGTGGAATATTGAAGAGACTATATTTTAAAATCCCACCAGAGGGCTTAAAATTTCAGGTAAGTCTAATTTATATGGCATTTTCACACTGTTTTAACGCGTTTTTTGGCAGCCGGAACCCAAGGAGCTCCTTGGCAGCGGTACAAAATGTACTTTACGCGCCAAACGACGCGTCATTTGGACACATCAAGTTGCAAATGATGTGTCAAGTTGGTACACAGACCGCCGACAGCTTTGACACTATATTTTGAAATCCCGCGAGCAGGGTTGATATTTCAGGTCCGCCTTTATTTCTATTGTATTTTCACGCTGTTTTAATGCGTGTTTGGCAGCCAAAACACAGCCTCCGACAGCTTTGACACGACATATTGAAATCCCTTCAGCAGCCTCAAGAATCTGACTGTGCTGTGATTTTTTGTATGCATTTGAATGTGTTGGTGTTCTTATGGGCTTTACAGGTTTCCCGTTTTCCTAGGGTGTCCGCCAGCCAGCTAATCCATCAAGTGCACCTCTTTACACTAGCTTCAACCCTGCCATCAAAGCAATATTCCGGTGTGACAATCATTTTTTGGGCCTCCCATCACTGCTCTATCATGCTCTTATGCATTCTTTTGTTTTTTCCCCCAGCTTTCCGACGTGAAAAGGGTGAGGTTCAACACGCTACGTGACACTGGTTCAATTCCGGGACCTGCCATAAGGATTGTTCTTCCCCTCCACATCTTCACTTGAAGGCTTACTGCATCTTTCTTCACACAGGTCAATAAGTGAGCGGTACGTCCTTTTTCCGTGCAATACCGGCTAACATGTCTCCATTCAGGTGATAAATAATATCCCGACGGAACACCCGGATTTCACGGTTCTGGGGTCCTTTTCCCGCGTATCTATCGCGTATCTAATGAATCCAACGGCGACTTGGCAAATTACCTCATTTTGGCCTTTGGGCAGGGAGAATCCATGCCGAAATTTGTGAAACGCGACCGTAAGAAACGAAATATACACCCCAATACGTGGCCTTGTGCCGCTTAACCAAAATATTGATCGAATTCCCTTTTCTGGCGCGCCTATCGTTCACTTGGCCGGCTTCAACACCTCAGAAAAGTAACCTGGGCCTCGTCGACACCGCTGAATTTGGTACGCGGGGGTGTACGAGACGATTTTTCGATTCGCGAAGTTGCGCAAACTCATTTTCCGGCGTGCCAAGCGGACGTTCAACACAGAATAATTCAAGGCATCTCAACCACAAGAAATTGGACGGAATGAAGTCGAGAGATAAATTTCCCTTGTTCCTCTCTTCACAACCATACCAAAAACAATTTTCGGCATCATTTAAACTCCGTCAAGGTGCAAGGTTCAAGCTCCGATTAAATTTGTGATCTCTCGCAAAGTTCAACATTGTTCACAAGTAGTTACCCCCCTTCTCGCATACCTGTTTCTGTGTCCCTAAACGACCACCCCAGGATTGGAAACAGAACTTACCCAGCACATTTACTTAACCATTGGATGCAGCATCTGTTTCGGCCTCGAATTCATACTCATCCTCTCCTGGGGGTACTACTACACCTGGCAGAACAAAAGCTGCGATTTGACTGCCGCCGCCTCCAGGGAGATGGGTGAGATGGATGTCACTGACAAGAACCCACATTTCCGGTGAGTTCTGCAGATTTATTTCGATGTTCAAACATTTACCCCTCCTCAGATATACTTTGTAAACGAGTTGCCGCGATAGACACTGTCTCGTAAATGAAATTGAACCACAGTTGTAAAATGAAACATTCGTCACGTGATATATGCGTGGGATACCGGGAAGCGCGCCTCCGGTTACCTCCGCGTGAGTGAAGACCGACAGCGTTGACCAACTACGGCCATATTATTGCTTGGTTGTACTTCCCGACGCGGCCGCCGCACGCCGGAAGATGTCGACCCAGTCACTGGCGGGTTTAGACTGCGATACCAGGTCGCCATCGACGGCTCCGGACCCACGACCCTCCTTGTGATTCTGTTCATTTTGCAAGTCAGAACGTTTGAAATAATTTTGGAAAAAAACAGAGAAAAGCGCTCGGGTTGCAAATTATATATATATTTGGCCCTCATCCTGCCGGCGGTTACGGAGCACGCGAAACACACTCGTACGAGGGTTAGCGCGGGCTTTAAACTCGCTGCGGCGCAAGTGTCGGGGGTGCTTGGTTTCGTCTTTGCGCAAAGATGTGAGGGGAAGGGAATGCACCTGAACAAGCATGCGCAGGATTGCGGCAGAGTCGGACGGCCCAGAAACGTCGCAGTACCATGGTTGGACGCGCGCCGCGCGCGCGTGGCCCATGGGGCGGCGGACGAGCTCCCCCTCGACCGGCGGTGGTATGTACCCGTCGTAATCAGGCAGCACGCATGTCGGTGCCTGCAGCATCTTTACGATGCGCATCACGAGCGTCTCAGTGCCGGCATGCTCTGGGAGCGTCGAGAGCTCGAACTGTGCGAGCGCCGATCCTATAGAAAATGTAAGCTATTGACGGGAATGCAATCGGAAGGCGCACCAGAGTAGGGGCGGACAAGTGGACGAAAGTCTTTGCGGTTGTCGGCGAACATGTAGGCGTATGCCCAGCATTTGGACTCTGAGCGCCCGACGATCCAGACATACGAGCTCTGGTCAAACGTGACGGGGAAAGGCTGGTTGAGGTGATAGAGAGTGAGCTTGGGGTCAATACGCTTCTTCTGTGGCGTCGCAGCGAGACACTTGTCTAGCTCCTCCTGGGTGATGAGCCCTTCATGTAGCAGCTGGTCGCGCAAGACTGCTTTGGGACCGGTGGCGGTGGCAATGTTCCTTAGGGCGACCTGCCACGGCAAGCCCTGATGAAGGAGATCATAACCCGCCGAGAAGGTCGATGGGTGGGCTGCGGGGGTGATGCGGAATCGGAGACCGCCCGCCATCGGGTGCAAGTGTTGCGGAGCGGGGCGAAAGTAAAGAAATCCACGCGTCCCCGGTGGAAAGGGTTGATACGTGGAGTCTTTTTTGAAGAAACGTATGGGAAAGGACTGCGTACGAGGAAGGAACGCGACGGAGGGGTGTACCGCATGCGAAAGGATGGTATAGTCCGTGCTCTTGAGCTCCGCCGGATTGAGGGTCGACAGAATTCGATGGTTGAGCTGAGTGTCGTCCTCGTTGAGCCAATTTCGGGTATTCATGCGGGTGTCTTCGTCGTGAGGCAAGGCTTCAAGTACGATGCGAGTGCGAACTCGTTTACCGCCGGGAGTTGGCTCAGCAGTGCTGAGTGGACGCGCAATACGAGTCCACCTTCTGGCTCCCACTCTTGAACAGATGTTCATCGAATTCAAGGCCGACCAAGGGTCCATTCAGATTTGTCCATCAAGACTTGCGAAAAGCCCGCGTTAATTCTGACAAAAAGAAACGAAAAGAGCTCCATACCTCTGTGTATTTTCAACCCGCTGCAGCACCAAGTGATTCCTCAGAAAATCACGCCCGGTATACGTAGAGAGGCTTAAACGAGCCCGCTGCCGCACCCAGTTCGCGTCTGCCCTTGTCGGAGAAGAAAGGAAAATTGCTGCACGTGTCCGCAGATTGTCCTTTTCTCAAAGATCGACGTGATGTCAATTTTGATGGCATTTCCTGTTATCTCCTTCTCCCTGATCCACCAACGGGCAGCCTCGTTCCTTTCTCGTGCTCACCACCAACAGAACCCATGCAGCCACGACTCTGCACTCGCTGCCCCCGCGACTCGTCCCTTCCGCCTCGCCCACCTTGAACGCGTCGCCCCAACTAACATCCTGTCCCGCGTCGATTCCGCTGCCCCGTCAACACTGCCTGTCGCCGCCGCGCCCCCGTTGTTCTATTCCCAACGCGCCCCTGCCTCGCCCCCCATTCTCATCGTGCACACCAGGTACGTTTACTTACTCTGAGATCCCTTACTCATTCTCTACCCACCTCTCGCTATCTATTCACCACCATCGCACGTTGACCCGTTTGCGATTCGACTTCAACGCGACTCAGCGTGCACATGCACCCTCATACGGCTCTCGAAGCCGCACACGCCCTCGCCCACGCGAATTCGCGTCGCGCGCCGAGTGTGCGGCTGCGTGCCGTCACCGGTTCGACAAGAACACGACCAGCCAGCGTGTCGCACACCATCCCCGCCTCTCCATTGCGCTACGCACCCCGGTTTGCGCAAAACCCGGTCAGTGGAAGGTGAGGGCGACCGCAAAGCAAACGGGCCACGCATGCAGACAACCACCACCCCACGCGCGTTCCTCCGGAAACCCATCGAGTCGGCCCAGCATGCAGGCATCGCGAGGCACGCACCGCCGTACCGATTCCCGATTCCGCGAACGCAGCAACCCGGTGCGCAAGAGCCGCGGCACTCGCTGGACACGGCCATCCTATCGAACACGCGCCCACGCTGCAGGAGCCGGTTGCCCATCCCAAGTAGCGCTGCGGGTTCTGTGCGCACGTTCAATCCTGCCGACAGAGGAGCGCACAAGTGGGTTTGCAGGGAGGAAGAGTCGGGGCATGGCTCGCCCGGATGGCACACAACGCGGGGAGCGCATGCACCCTGAGCAGTACCGTGCTCCCTGTGAGGAAGTCGAGCGCGTCTTGATCGTGCTGGTTCACTGCCCGAGTCAAGTCCGCCGACTTGATTTCCCTTCGGCTAGGCCGGAACTCTGAGTGCGAGCGAGCGCGAGCTGGAATCGCGGCGTGCAGTTCCGGAATCGTCGCTGCGGCGTGGCGCGAATTCGCGGGCGAGCGAGGAACGAGGGAGACTGAGTCGTCACAAGTGCGCTGCGCTAGTTGTGCATCTTGTAAGTAAGCAAGAGAATGATGTGAATCAAATGAATTCACCTACCGTGTTTGGATCGGAAGCGCAGGAACTGCGCGGCGGCTCCGCGGCAGTTAAATGCGAGCGCGTCTGGCAGCGGGGTGTTGAAAGTGGAGCGGGACGTGGGCCTCCAGCGGCGTTTCTGACGCTTTCTGGAAGAAAGTCGTGAGAATGCATTCCGAATGCAACTTTAACAACTTGAACACAAGGCCGCACCTAGGAATTCAGCCCGCTTGCGGGACGTCGAAACATGGTGTGTGCGCGGCGGCTCCGCAAAGCGTGAACTCGACAAGAGGAGGGACGATGGTGTGTAGCGATACATTGGCCTCCGGCGGCCTTTTTTCTGAGAAAAAAAGGTTAGAACGATTTCAGTATGCAAGCAACATACCCAACATTCCAGGCCGACGTCGATACGTCGTGTATTCGATGTTCCCGCACTGGGCCGAGATGCCCGACCGCCCGAAATCCAAAGAGTGCTGTTGCAATGGAATCTGCGGTGGATAGACTCAAAGTGGAATTAAACATACCTCGAATATATTCACGTTGAAGGATGAGAACTTGAAGGGCGAGGCTGAGTCTTGATGTAGATGTTCAACAATTCGATGCTGATTTGAAGGTCCTGAATACAAAGTTAAAGGTCAGCCGTAGCTCGAGTTTGAGATGCATGATACACACAAAACTTGTTGCTTGCCTGTGTAGTGTACTCGATGTTGGATAGCTTATCTTGAAGAGTTTGCGATTCAAATATGGAGGATGTGGTGATTGAAGCGAAAGTTCGGGGGGACTTATGTGGCACAGTTCAATGTAACTGAAATGAAACACGATAAGTATTACGAGGGCATACCTGAAGTTATCCAACCATAGTTTCGGTGTCAACTTGAATGAAACCGGCGTGGACTTGAAGCGCGAATCCGAGTCTTCAAGCAATAGAGTTCGAGCCTTCAAGCAATAAGTTAGAGTCTTCAAGCATTAAATACAACGGATCTGGACACAAAGTAAAGTCAGCCATACATCAGCTCGAGTTGAAATGGATACATACCTAAGGTTGACTCCGTGTTTAAAGACCCGTGTCGATTGAACTTGATGCCAAGAGCGAAGGTTTGTCGAACCTGTTCAACATATTATCCAGGCCAGTCAATTGAAACATGAATGAGAATTGAAACGACATACGTGTCAAGCTATAGCTATCTGGCGCAGTTATTGAACATAATTTCGGCGTTCTTGGAATCGAATATGCTGAATCTGAATAGGAAAATCATCGTTAGCGAACAAAGAAGAATGTTCATGAAGTCAATATACCTCTAGAAAGAACACATCCCCACCCTAAATTCAAGCCAGTATCGGAGGATACCTTGACAGCAGAAGAACATACCTTGGTTGAAGCACTTCACATTACGTCGAAGACCGATGACTGAAGTACGAAGACGTGTTGGACTGGTGCATGCTGAAGGCAAGTTGGTATTTGAGACGTGCACAGTCATTGGAGGCTTGGTGACGCAACCCTTCAAAAAGAGTCAGTTTAAGTGTAGTTCAATAAATATGGAGACATACCTGAACCTGGAGTTGCACAGCCATAGATTTTCCGTTGCGACTCAACTACGCTGGTAACGAATCCGATCCACTGTAAACCCAGTCAGTAGATAGTTATTGATTTGAGATTAAATGGAACGTACCGGTGTTGGATGTTACTCGGAGTTTGAAGCGAACCATCCTTCCACCTTGACCCCGGGCTGAATTTCTTCCAACAACTTCGATACACGGTTAAGTCAGTCAGTCAGTCAAAATTTATTGAAATGGAACGCACCGGTTTTTAACTAACTCAAAGTCGAAACCCTCCTTCGAAGTTGACCTCGGGCTGGATTCGAAGGACTTCGAATGCACACGATGTTGCACAAAGGCTTGATAACCCGACCTAGGAAAGGAACTCAGTACAGCTGTGAGAAAAAGATGCAAAACGTACCGATTCACAACGGGCGAGGATAATCAAACGTTGAAGTGAAACTTGAAGGCCGCTTCACAGATGTGAAGTTTGAAGCTTGTTTGAAGCACGATTCAAGTTTTGATATCGCTCTCAAGAAAGGGAGTCAGTACAACTGCAATTTAATGAAGAGAATATCCAGACATACCTGAACGTGAGGCTTAACGGCCGTAGATTCCCCGCTCCAAGTCAACGGCCCGGTTATCAGTCCACTGAGGATTTCAAAGTCGGTCAATGTGATTGAAAAGACGCTTAAATTGGACGTACTTGGGTTGTATGCAACCCCCAGTTGAACCAGTCTCTCAAGCTAGAACTTGGACTAAGCTTGAAAGGCTTGGAAGTTGATGAATGAAGCCTCGTAACGGACCTATCGAAAGAAGTCAGTACAACTGTGGTTGAAAGTTGAAAATTGAAGGGACGATGTACCGAGTCGCAATTTTTCAGGAAAATGCTGCATTTTGAAGTACTTCTTGACGCTGAATTGAACGTCGAAGTGCAGTAAACTGAATCAAGTTTGGACTGGAGATTTCGAAGTCAAGTCTCTGAGGACGTGCAAACGATTTTAGTGAAGCATAGAAGTATCTGTAATATTATATCAATAAAAACAAGTGAGACAGAAAGTGAGCTTAGACTCACCAATACATGTTGAAGTTAACGCCATTCCTCCAATTGGGCCGGAGAATGTTTGAGGGAAGCCTTGCGGTGTGGGGGCTCTGGACCCAGACGATGGTGGTGGTTGATGTGCAAGAGGCGGGCGTGGGAATTGCCGTCAGATCGACTTGATGGCGGCATCAACGGCGCGTAGGTTTGCATGCCATCCGGTACCTGATTGAAGAAATTTCGGCAGCACTGGACGCCAATTTTTTGAGGGAAAATCACTTCCGCGCGTAAAATAAAACCGGTTGTGCGCAATTCGAACGCGAGAGCCGCCGGTGGCGTAATAGAATAGACGTTCTAACCGCTGCACCAGACCACTGACAAAGGGTGACACCGTGGGCAATATTTGAGGTGCCCGCCGCTTAATGCGCCGGAAACCGAAAATAAATCCGAGCTGCTCCCCAGTGAAAAAAAAAGGCCCCAGGTGCAGGCCAGCCCCATTTACAAGGGGGGAACGCTGATACCGCCGCAGGCGGTCGCTTGGAGTTCCCCGTGCATTGTTGCAGGTTGTTTATGCACTGATTACTAATATATCCGCAGCTTCTGCCGCCGTTCCTGGCGCCCTTTGCCACGCAAACCCGACTCCCCGCCTGTGGATGCGTTCCGCATACCCCGGAGCTGTCGCGCAGCGGCGGGAACATCAATTACTATATGTATCGACGTCCCGCGAGCGGCATAAAAAGTCAAGTACATACCCATTTTCAGGTGCATTTTGATGGCATTTTAGCGGACATTGCCAGAAAAAAAAAAACGCCGGAGGCCAAACCACCGTCGTAACTTAAATTCGACGTGTTCCGAGGAGCTGCCGCTCTGCGGCGGGATAGCGATTACTATATGTATTGCATTCCTGCCAGCGGGGGTAAAACTTAGGTACGAGCTCACTTTTCAGGTGCATTTTGACCGTTCTCGACGCGCTTTCTTTGGCAAAAAAGCTGCCAGAGGTAAATAACACGCTACAAATGTAAGGGCCGGTGTGCCTTTTTCTTCTTTGACCTTTCGAGTCAGCGTGTCACTTTGCAGCGGTGGACATGTTGATTATTATATGTATCAACGTCCGCCAAGCAGGCCAAACTTTTCAGGTACGTCCGAATTTTTGATCGGATTTGACCATATTTTGAGCCTTTTTTTCACGAAAAAATTGGGAAAAAGGTGGCAACGCACATGCTCCTACAATGGAATGCAACGGGGCGAGCAATCGAGATATTGAGGACTAAATATATGGAGGTCCCATAAGCAAGGTTAAAATCCGACCTGCTCTCATTTCTATTGGATTTTTAGGCTGTTTTAACGCGTTTTGGCAGCCAAAACCCGGGGAATTCTCTAACAGTGTTACGACGTGTACGTTGCGTGCCAAACGACGCACCAATCTGGTGCACAGCCACACCAACAGCTTCGATACGACCTATTGAAATCCTGCGAGCAACATCAAACTCTGAGTGTGCAGTAATTTTTTATATGTATGCATTTGGACGTGCTCTAATGAGCTTTGATTTCTTTGTGAAGTACAAGCTGACCCGCAAATTCTATCAAGCGCACCTTCAAATGGCTTCAGCCTCCCTGCAAAACTGGATCTTCAAGCCTCTCGTCATTTGCTGTTGGGTTATGGTAAGTCCCTTCTCTAATGCTCTTATGCTTGTCTTATGCATTCTATTTTTTCAGGCTTTTTCACTAGCGAGTGTGAGGTTCGACACGTCTTACGTACGTACGTGATACTGGTGCGAGATGGAGTGTTTTCCTCAACCTGGCAGGAATTTTCAAGTGCTTGCTGCTTTTTCATCCCACAGGTCGATAAGCGAGCGAAGGTGCATTGTATTCTCACACAATAACAACTAACACGTCTCCATTTAGGTGCCTATCCTCCCGACGGAACACCCGGAACACCCCCTCGCGAGTGGTTCTGGGGTCCTTTTCCCGGGTATCTCTCGCATATTTCATGTATTTAACCGATTCTAACGGCGACTTGGCATATTACCTCATTTTGGCCTTTGGGCAGGGAGAATCCATGCCGAAATTTGTGATTCGTGACCGTAAGAAATGAAATATACACCCCAATACGTGGACTTGTGCCGCTTAACCAAAATATTGATTGAATTCCCTTTCCTGGCGCGCCTATCGTTCACTTGGCCGGCTTCAACACCTCAGAAAAGTAACCTGGGCCTCGTCGACACCGCTGAATTTGGTACGCGGGGGTGTACGAGACGATTTTTTGATTTGCGAAGTTGCACAAACCCATTTTCCTGCGTGCCAAGACGACGTGGAACTCAGAATAATTCAAGGCATCTCAACCACAAGAAATTAGACGGAATGAAGTCGAGAGATAAATTTCCTTGGTTCCTCTCTTCACAACCATACCAAAAACAATTTTCGGCATCATTCAAACTCCGTCAAGGTGCAAGGTTCAAGCTCCGATTAAATTTGTGATATCTTGCAAAGTTCAACATTGGTCACAAGTAGTTACCCTCCTTCTCGCACTCGGCGGTACTGCTACACCTGGCAGAATAAAAGCCGCGATGCGACTGCCGCCGCCTCCGGCGTGAGCGCAGACGATTGGAAGGGAGATGGGTGAGATGACATGAAGAACCCACATTTTCGGTGAGTTCTGCGCATTTATTTCGATGTTCTGCGTATTTATCTCGATGTTGAAACATTTAGATATACTTTGTAAACGAGTTTCCGTGATAGACACTGTCTCGTAAAGGAAATTGAACCACAGTTGAAAAATGAAACATTCGGCATGTGATGTATGCGTGGGATACCGGGAAGCGTGCCTCCGGCTACCTCCGCGCGAGTACTATTAGTTGACCAGCTACGGCCATATTATCGCTTGGTTGTACTTCCCGACGCGGCCGCCGCCCGCCGGAAGATGTCGACCCAATCAGTGGCGGGTTTCGACGGTGACACCACGTCGCCATCGACGGCTCCGGACACCCGACCCTCCTTGTGATTCTGTTCATATTGCAAGTCAGGACGTTTGAAATAATTTTGGGGAGAAGAAAAAAAAAACAGAGAAAAGCGCTCGGGTTGCAAATTATATATATATTTGGCCCTCATCCTGCCGGCGGTTACGGAGCACGCGAAACACACTCGTACGAGGGTTAGCGCGGGCGTTAAACTCGCTGCGGCACAAGTGTCGGGGTGCTTGGTTTCGTCTTTGCGCAAAGATGTGAGGGGAAGTGAATGCACCTTAACAAGCATGCGCAGGATTGCGGCAGAGTCGGACGGCCCGGAAACGTCGCAGTGCCATGGTTGGACGCGCGTCGCGCGCGCGTGGCCCATGGGGCGGCGGACGAGCTCGCCCTCGACGGGCGGTGGTATGTACCCGTCGTAATCAGGCAGCACGCATGTCGGGGCTTGCAGCATCTTTACGATGCGCATCACGAGCGTCTCAGTGCCGGAATGCTCTGGGAGCGTCGAGAGCTCGAACTGTGCAAGCGCCGATCCTACAGAAGATATAAGCTACTGAGGGGAATGCAATCGGAAGGCGCACCGGAGTAGGGGCGGACAAGTGGACGAAAGTCTTTGCGGTTGTCGGCGAACATGTAGGCGTACGCCCAGCATTTGGACTCTGAGCGCCCGACGATCCAGACATACGAGCTCTGGTCAAACGTGACGGGGAAAGGCTGGTTGAGGTGATAGAGAGTGAGCTTGGGGTCAATACGCTTCTTCTGTGGCGTCGCAGCGAGACACTTGTCTAGCTCCTCCTGGGTGATGAGCCCTTCATGTAGCAGCTGGTCGCGCAAGACTGCTTTGGGACCGGTGGCGGTGGCGATGTTCCTTAGGGCGACCTGCCATGACAAGCCCTGATGAAGGAGATCATAACCTGTCGAGAAGGTTGATGGGTGGGCTGCGGGGGTGATGCGGAATCGGAGACCGCCCGCCATCGGGTGCAAGTGTTGCGGAGCGGGCCGAAAGTAAAGAAATCCACGCGTCCCGGGTGGAAAGGGTTGATACGTGGAGTCTTTTTTAAAGAAACGTATGGGAAAGGATTGCGTACGAGGAAGGAACGCGACGGAGGGGTGTACCGCATGCGAAAGGATGGTATAATCCGTGCTCTTGAGTTCCGCCGGATTGAGGGTCGACAAAATTCGATGGTTGAGCTGAGTGTCGTCCTCGTTGAGCCAATTTCGGGTATTCATGCGGGTGTCTTCGTCGTGAGGCAAGGCTTCAAGCACGATGCGAGTGCGAACTCGTTTACCACCGGGAGTTGGCTCAGCGGTGCTGAATGGACGCGCAATACGAGTCCATCTTCTGGGTCCCACTCTTGAAAAGATGTTCATCGAATTCAAGGCCGACCAAGGGTCCATTCAAATCTGTCCATCGAAACTTGCGAAAAGCCTGCGTCAATTCTGGCAAAAAGAAAGGAAAAGAACTCCATACCTCTGTTTTTCAACCCGCTGCAGCACCAAGTCATTCCTCCGAAAATCGCGCCCGATACACGTAGAGAGGCTTAAACGAGCCCACTGCAGCACCCAGTTCGGGTCCGAAGAAGAAAAGGAAAATTGCTGCACGTGTCCGCCAGATAGTTTCTCAAAGATCGACGTGATGTCAATTTTGATGGCATTTCCTGTCATCTCCTTCTCCCTTATCCACGTACGGGCAGCCTCGTTCCCTCACCACCAACAGAGCCCCGACGCCCTTCACCCGCCGCTGCCCCGGCGACTCGTCCCTCCGCCCGCCCCAACTAGCATCCTGTCCCGCGTGGATTCCGCCGCCCCGTCAACACTGCCCGCCGCCCCCGTTGTTCTATTCCCAACGCGCCCCTGCCTCGCTGCCCATTCTCATCGTGCACACCAGGTCCGTTTGCTTACTCTGAGATATCTTACTACTTATTCTCTACCCACCGCTCGCTATCTATTTACCACCATCGCACGTTGACCGGTTTGCGACTCGACTCGGACGCGACCCAGCGTGCACATGCACCAGTCGGCACCCTCACACGGCTGTCGAAGCCGCACACGCCCCCGCCCCCGCGAATCCGCGTCGCGCGCCGAGTGTGCGGCTGCGTGCAGTGGCCGAAGAACGATGCCCGCCAGCGTGTCCCACACCATCCCCGCCTCTCCGTCGCGCTCACGCACCCCGGTTTGCACAAAACCCGGTCGGTGGAAGGCGAGGGCGACCGCAAAGGCAAACGGGCCACGCATGCAGGCAACCACCACCTGCTCCGGAAACCCACCGAGTCCGCCATTATGCACGCATCGCGGCGCACGCACCGCCGTACCGATTCCCGATTCCGCGAACACCGCGAACACAGCAACCGGGTGCGCAAGAACCGCGGCGCTCGCTGGACACGGACGTCCTGTCGAACACGCGCCCATGCTGCGGAGCCGGTTGCCCATCCCAAGTAGCGCTGCGGGGTCTGCGCGCACGCTCAATCCTGCCGACAGACGGGCGCACAAGCGGGTTTGCAGGGAGGAAGAGTCGGGGTGTGGCTCACCCGGATGGCACACAACGCGGGGAGCGCATGCACCCTGAGCAATACCGTGCTCTCTGCGAGGAAGTCGAGCGCGTCTCGATTGTGCTGGTTCACCGCCTGCGTCAAATCCACGAATGCCGAATCCGCGAATGCCGACTTGATCGCCCGCCGGGCTGGAACTCTGGGTGCGAGCGAGCGCAAGATGAAATCGCGGCGTGCAACTCCCCAAGCTGGAAGGACGGGACGAGAGTTGTTGCGGCGTGGCGCGAATTCGGAGGCGAGCGAAGAACGAGGGAGAGAGTCGTCACAAGCGCTAGTTGTGCATCTTGTAAGTAAGCAAGAGAATGATCTGAATCAAATGATTTCACCTATGTATTTGGATCGAATTCTCGTGAGCGGAAGCGCAGGAAGAGAGCTACGCGGCGGCTCCGCGGCAGTTAAATGCGAGCGCGTCTGGCAGCGGGAGGTTGCACACGGCGCGTTGAAAGTGGAGCGGGGCGTTCGCCTCCAGCGGCGTTTCTGAGGTTTTCTGAAAGCAAGTCGTGAGAATGCATGAAAGCAAGTCGTGAGAATGCATGAAAGAAAGTCGTGAGAATGCATGAAAGAAAGTCGTGAGAATGCATTCCAAATGCCACTTCAACAACTTTGACACAGGGGCTCACCTAGGAATTAAGCTTGCTCGCAGGACGTCGAAACATGGTGTTTTCGATGTGCCGCCGCTGCGCGGCGGCTCCGCAAAGCGTGAACTCGGGAAGAGGCGGGTCAATGATGCAGGGGCACGTTGCATTGCATGTCAATATGTGGCGATATGGTGGCCTCCGGCGGTTTTTTGCTGAAAAAAAAGGATCAGAACGATGTCAGTATGCAACTAAGAAATAGCAACGTACCGAACATTCCAAGCCGCTCGCGGGACGTCGATACGTCGTGTATTCGATGTTCCCGCACTGGGCCGAGATGCCCGACCGCCCGAAATCCAAAGGGAAATTGAAGGAGTGCTGTTACAATGGAGTCGGCGGTGGATAGACTCGAAGTGCAATTGAACATACCTTGACTATGATATATTCACGTTGAAAGATGAGAGCTTGAAGGGCGAGGCTGAGTCTGGATATAGATGTTTAACAATTCGACGCTGATTTGAAGGTCCTGAATACAAAGTTAAAGGTCAGCCGTAGCTCGAGTTTAAAATGCACATTAGACACGGACCTTGAAGGCTCCAAGGTTAGACGCTCTGCGTGTCTCGATGGACTAATGTTGGAGAGTCAGAGAAGAATATCACACAAGTTGTTGCTTACCTGTATAGTGTATTCGATGCTGAGCAGAGAGTTTGCGATTCAAATTTGGAGGATGTGGTGATTGAAGCGAAAGTTCGGGGGACTTATGTGGCACAGTTCAATGTAACTGAAATGGAACACAATAGGGATTACGAGGGCATACCTGAAGTTATTCAACCATAGTTTCGGCGTCAATTTGAATGAAACCGGCGTGGACTTTGAGCGCGAGTCTGAGTCTTCAAGCAATAGAGTTCGAGTCTTCAAGCAATAAGTTAGAGTCTTCAAGCATTAAATACAACGGATCTGAACACAAAGTAAAGTCAGCCATATATCAGCTCGAGTTGAAATGGATACATACCTAAGGTTGACTCCGTGTTTAAAGACCCGTGTCGGTAATTGAACTTGATGCTAAGAGCGAAGGTTTGTCGAACCTGTTCAACATATCATCCAGGTCAGTCAATTGAAACATGAATGAGGATTGAAACATGAGTAAGGATTGAAACGACATGCGTGTCAAGCTATAGCTATCTGGCGCAGTTATTGAACATAATTTCGGTGTTCTTAGAATCGAATATGCTGAATAGCAAATCATCGTTAGCGAACAAAGAAGAACGTTCATGAAGTCAATATACCTCTAGAAAGAACACGTTCCCACCCTAAATTCAAGTCAGTATCGGAGGATATCTCGAAGCAGAAGAACATACCTTGGTTGAAGCACTTCACATTACGTCGAATATCGATGATTGAAGTACGAAGACGGGTTGGACTGGTGCATGCTGAAGGCAAGTTGATATTTGAGACGTGCACAGTATCTATTGAAGGCTTGGTGACGCAACCCTTCAAAAAGAGTCAGTACAAGTGTAGTTCAATAAATATGGAGACATACCTGAACCTGGAGTTGCACAGCCATACATTTTCCGTTGCGACTCAACTACGACGGTAACGAATCCGATCCACTGTAAACTCAGTCAGTCAGTAGTTATTGATTTGAGATTAAATGGAACGTACCGGTGTTGGATGTTACTCGGAGTTTGAACCGAACCATCCTTCCACCTTGACCCCGGGCTGAATTTCTTCCAACAACTTCGATACATGGTTAAGTCAGTCAGAGTTATTGAAATGGAACGCACCAGTTTTGGGACAAGTTAAAGTCGAAGCCCTTCTTCAAACTTGATCCCGGGCTGATTTTGAAGGACTTGCAATCCACGCGATATTGAACGAACATTCGTTAAGGCGACCTATCAAAGGAATTCAGTACAACTGTAGGAATCAGAGGGAAATCCAGGATGCAATAGAAGAACAAGAAATGAAATCGTTCGCGGGTATTAAGGAGTACAGTGCATAGCCAGTGAAACAGACGAAGCAAGCAAGCTCGACTGACCAGGTTATTGGACATTGCTGATCCAGGTTCTCAAGTCCTTGAGAGCGTGCATGCGATGTTAAGGAAGCATGGAAGAATCTGTAACGACAAATCAGTATCAGTAAAAATAAGCACGGTAGAAGGTGAGATTAGACGCACCAATACGCGTTGAACTAGGCGCCGTTATTCCAGGCCAATTCCAATGAGCCGTAGATTGCGGACCAAAGAGTCAGAAGAGAGCTATGAGAGGATATATTGTTAGATAAAGAAATCTAGCAAGTGTTTGAGGGAAGACTTGCGGTGTGGGGCCTCCGGAATAACACGATGGTGGTTGATGTGCAAGAAGTGGGCGTGGGAATTGCTGTCAGATCGAGTTGATGGCGGCATCAACGGTGGCGACGGTGAAGGTTGGATCATAGTTGAAGTCGAGTTGGCGGGAATGTAACAGGGAGGGCGGCAAGCATTTCGGAGTAGAACGGACCGTGGTGCTCCAGGGTGAAAACGGAGGAGAGATCCAGTGAGGAGGGGAGGGGGGAATGGGATGCTGGAATTGGGGCGAGTTGCCCCAGTTTATATGTTGTTCGCTAAGCAGGAAGTGTGGGATAGTATTTTGTATGCCCGCACATGACGGGAGCGGAGCGCTCCAGATGCGCGCGTAGCTAAATCCGAAAGATGACACTTTTTCAACCTTCATCAAAGAAACACCTACAGAGTAAGCTAAAGTGATC
The DNA here is from genome assembly GCA_029281795.1 of Mycena crocata. NCBI lineage: Eukaryota > Fungi > Basidiomycota > Agaricomycetes > Agaricales > Mycenaceae > Mycena > Mycena crocata. Next base: position 18,702 of record JARJCP010000123.1, on the reverse strand, counting down.
TTATGAGTCACAAGAAGGTTTCCTGAATAGGTGATTGGATTCTGCTTATATTCCGTTGCAAGAGAAGCCACAGGGAGGCAAAATGAAGATGTCGGAAATGCAAAGATATTGCTGGCGAGCCGAATGGCGGAGCTACGGAACCTCCGAGCTGCGGAATTTTGACATCGGCTAATTAAAATGAGTTCTCCGTGATGGAAATACGTACCAAGGGGAACCAACAGCTTGGGGACCGGAATTCATCCTAAACGCCATTTCGGCAATTGAGACGCTGGGGATAGTGTACTGGCTCCAGAAACTAGAGATACAGCACGGCACAATGTCTAACATCATTACATAAGCATTTCGGTCCGACAGGCCATCTGTAGAATTTTAATTTTGAAAAGGAAGGAGTCACATTCTGATGTCAAGCCCTCAAGTATTATAGGAGTATACAATATCTATACCAACTGGTTGGGGAGGCTAAAATAATTCACGCAAGGCTTACATAATTTTCTTACAACTATATGCGGAGGGAAAGTGTAGATATTGCGAGACCGAGCTATTTTCGTGTTGAATTTGCCCTTCTTTCTCATTAGCAATAGTGTCTCCCGCAAGCCGTAAGAAAGATTTGAAATCAATGAGAAATTATACCCCCGCGCGCCGGGAAGATCTAATTTTGAGGAGCATGAAATATATTCCTGCCGTTGCCCAGAAGTGAAAATTACCATATCGGGAGGCAGGCGTTTTGGTTCAAATTTGGTGTTGATGCCCGAAAATAAAAAACACGTCGGCCGACTTTTGGGGTCGAAAATCCAAGAAACGCGTCATTTACGCGTAGGTTTGCATGCCATCCGGTACCTAATCGAAGAAATTTCGGCAGGACTGGACGCCAATTCTTTGAGGCAAAAAATCACTTCCGGCGCAAAACAAAACCGGTTCAGCGCAATTCGAACGCGGGAGCCACCGGTGGCATAACAGAATAGACGTTTAACCGCTGCACCAGACCACTGACAAAGGGTGACACCGTGGGCAATACCTGAGGTGCCCGCCGCTTAATGCGCCGGAAACCCAAATAATTCCGAGGTGCTCCCTAGTGGAAAAAAAAATGGCCCCATGCAGCCCAGCCCCATTTTGAATGGGGGAACGCCGATACCGCCGTAGGCGGTCGCTTCGAGTTCCCCGTGTACTTATTGTTGCACGTTGTTTATACTGATGACAAATATCTCCGCAGCCCTGCCGCCGTTCCTGGTGCCCTTTGCCACGCAAACGCGACTCCCCGCCTGTGTGTTCCGCATACCCCGGAGCTGTCGCGCAGCGGCGGGAACATCAATTACTATATGTATCGACGTCCCGCGAGCGGCATAAAAAGTCAAGTACGTACCCATTTTCAGGTGCATTTTGATGGCATTTTAGCGGACATTGCCGAAAGAAAAACACCGCCGGAGGCCAAACCACCGCCCCACCTTCAATTCGACGTGTTCCGAGGAGCCGCCGCTCTGTGGCGGGATAGCGATTACTATATGTATCGTGTTCCCGCGAGCGGGGGTAAACTTTAGGTACGAGCTCACTTTTCAGGTGCATTTTGATGAGCTTCTTCTCGGCAAAAAAACAAACAACTTTTGTGCCTTTTTTCATTGACCTTTTGGGTTACTGTGCCGCCTCACAGTGGCGGGCATGACAATTACTATATGTATCGACATCCGCCGAGCGGCCCAAAATTCCAGGTACATAACTATTTTCAAGCACATTTTGGAGCCTTTTTTTGTGGGTGGCCGGAGGCCAACACACCGCTCCCCCCACAATACGGCGCTGCGTGGGAAACTCGCAGAATATTGAAGACAGTATATTTTGAAATCCCGCCAGCGGGCTTAAAATTTCAGCTAAGTCTCATTTATATGGCATTTTCACACTTTTTTAACGCGTTTTTGGCAGGAACCCAAGGAGCTCCTTGGCAGCGGTACAACACGTAATTTACGCGCCAAACGACGCGTCATTTGGACGCGTCAAGTTGGTACACAGTCTGCCGACAGCTTTGACACTATATTTTCAAATCCCGCGAGCAGGGTTGATATTTCAGGTCCACCTTTATTTTTATTGCATTTTCACGCTGTTTTGACGCGTGTTTGGCAGCCAAAACACAGCCTCCGACAGCTTTGACACAACATATTGAAATCCCGTCAGCAGCCTCAAAAATCTGACTGTGCTGTGATTTTTTGTATGCATTCGAATGTGTTGGTGTTCTTATGGGCTTTACAGGTTAAGCAATATTCCGGTGCGACAATCATTTTTTGGGCCTCCCATCACTGCTCTAAATGCATTCTTTTGTTTTTCCCCCAGCTTTCCGACTTGAAAAGGGTGAGGTTCAACACGCTACGTGATACTGGTTCAACTTCCCCTCCACATCTCCACTGGAAGGCGTACTGCATGTTTCTTCACACAGGTCAATAAGCCAGCGGTACGTCCTTTTCCCGCGCAATACCGGCTAACGCTTCTCCATTCAGGTGCATAATATCCCGACGGAACACCCGGATTTCACGGTTCTGGGGTCCTTTTCCCGCGTATCTATCGCGTATCTAATGAATCCAACGGCGACTTGGCAAATTACCTCATTTTGGCCTTTGGGCAGGGAGAATCCATGACGAAATTTGTGATTCGCGACCGTAAGAAACGAAATATAGACCCCAATACGTGGCCTTGTGCCGCTTAACCAAAATATTGATTGAATTCCCTTTTCTGGCGCGCCTATCGTTCACTTGGCCGGCTTCAACACCTCAGAAAAGTAACCTGGGCCTCGTCGACACCGCTGAATTTGGTACGCGGGGGTGTACGAGACGATTTTTCGATTCGCGAAGTTGCACAAACCCATTTTCCTGCGTGCCAAGACGACGTGGAACTCAGAATGATTCAAGGCATCTCAACCACAAGAAATGAGACAAAATGAAGTCGAGAGATAAATTTCCCTTGTTCTGCTGTTCACGCCCATACTAAAATCGACGTTCGGCATCATTCAAACTCCGTCAAGATAGAAAGTTCAAGCTCCGATTAAACTTGTGATATCTCGCAAAGTTCAACATTGGTCACAAGTAGTTACCCTCCTTCTCGCACTGGGCGGTACTGCTACACCTGGCAGAATAAAAGCCGCGATTTGACTGCCGCTGCCTCTGGCATGAGCGCAGAAGAGCAAGAGGCGGGATGGGCGAGATGGACGTCACTGACATGAAGAACCCGCAGTTCTGCGTATTTATTTCGATGTTCTGCGTATTTATTTCGATGTTCTGCATATTTATTTCGATGTTCAAACATTTACCCCTCCTCAGATATACTTTGTAAACGAGTTGCCGTGAGAGACACTGTCTCGTAAATGAAATTGAACCAGTTGAAAAATGAAACATTGTGACATATTATATGTGTGGGGTACCGGGAAGCGTACCTCCGGTTACCTCCGCGCGAGTGAGTCTTGTAAGACCGACAGCGTTACTATTGGTTATCGCTTGGTGGTACTTCCCGACGCGGCCGCCGCCCGCCGGAAGATGTCGACCCAATCACTGACGGGTTTCGACGGTGACACCAGGTCGCCATCAACAGCTCCGGACACCCGACCCTCCTTGTGATTCTGTTCATATTGCAAGTCAGGACGTTTGGAATAATTCGGGGGAGAATAAAAAAAAGCAGAGAAAAGCGCTCGGGTTGCAAATTATATATATATATTTGCCTCATCCTGCCGGCGGTTACGGAGCACGCGAAACACACTCGTACGAGGGTTGGCGCGGGCTTTAAACTCGCTGCGGCGCAAGTGTCGGGGGTGCTTGGTTTCGTCTTTGCGCAAAGATGTGAGGGGAAGGGAATGCACCTGAACAAGCATGCGCAGGATTGCGGCAGAGTCGGACGGCCCAGAAACGTCGCAGTGCCACGGTTGGACGCGCGTCGCGCGGGCGTGGCCCATGGGGCGGCGGACGAGCTCCCCCTCGACCGGCGGTGGTAAGATAGACCTCATGGACTCGCAGCACACATCACATGATGTGACCCCAGCCAAAATCTGGCCATCAATCCATTTTGCATCAAACTCTGAGCCTAATGGCGGCTGCCTTTGGGACCAAATAAAAAATCCAGCACCAAGGAAATGTTCCCAGGATACTTTGGAACATTTCCTTGGTACTGGATTTCTCAAATAGTACCAGAAAAATGCGCCATTAAGATTTTCGTCAAAAATCACGCAAAACACGTGATGTGTGCCGCGAGTCCATGAGGTCTATCTTATGTACCCGTCGTAATCAGGCAGTACGCATGTCGGTGCCTGCAGCATCTTTACGATGCGCATCACGAGCGTCTCAGTGCCGGCATGCTCTGGGAGCGTCGAGAGCTCGAACTGTGCGAGCGCCGATCCTACAGAAGATTTAAGCTATTGAGGGGAATGCAATCGGAAGGCGCACCGGAGTAGGGGCGGACAAGTGGACGAAAGTCTTTGCGGTTGTCGGCGAACATGTAGGCGTACGCCCAGCATTTGGACTCTGAGCGCCCGACGATCCAGACATACGAGCTCTGGTCAAACGTGACGGGGAAAGGCTGGTTGAGGTGATAGAGAGTGAGCTTGGGGTCAATACGCTTCTTCTGTGGCGTCGCAGCGAGACACTTGTCTAGCTCCTCCTGGGTGATGAGCCCTTCATGTAGCAGCTGGTCGCGCAAGACTGCTTTGGGACCGGTGGCGGTGGCGATGTTCCTTAGGGCGACCTGCCATGACAAGCCCTGATGAAGGAGATCATAACCTGTCGAGAAGGTTGATGGGTGGGCTGCGGGGGTGATGCGGAATCGGAGACCGCCCGCCATCGGGTGCAAGTGTTGCGGAGCGGGCCGAAAGTAAAGAAATCCACGCGTCCCGGGTGGAAAGGGTTGATACGTGGAGTCTTTTTTAAAGAAACGTATGGGAAAGGATTGCGTACGAGGAAGGAACGCGACGGAGGGGTGTACCGCATGCGAAAGGATGGTATAATCCGTGCTCTTGAGTTCCGCCGGATTGAGGGTCGACAAAATTCGATGGTTGAGCTGAGTGTCGTCCTCGTTGAGCCAATTTCGGGTATTCATGCGGGTGTCTTCGTCGTGAGGCAAGGCTTCAAGCACGATGCGAGTGCGAACTCGTTTACCACCGGGAGTTGGCTCAGCGGTGCTGAATGGACGCGCAATACGAGTCCATCTTCTGGGTCCCACTCTTGAAAAGATGTTCATCGAATTCAAGGCCGACCAAGGGTCCATTCAAATCTGTCCATCGAAACTTGCGAAAAGCCTGCGTCAATTCTGGCAAAAAGAAAGGAAAAGAACTCCATACCTCTGTTTTTCAACCCGCTGCAGCACCAAGTCATTCCTCCGAAAATCGCGCCCGATACACGTAGAGAGGCTTAAACGAGCCCACTGCAGCACCCAGTTCGGGTCCGAAGAAGAAAAGGAAAATTGCTGCACGTGTCCGCCAGATAGTTTCTCAAAGATCGACGTGATGTCAATTTTGATGGCATTTCCTGTCATCTCCTTCTCCCTTATCCACGTACGGGCAGCCTCGTTCCCTCACCACCAACAGAGCCCCGACGCCCTTCACCCGCCGCTGCCCCGGCGACTCGTCCCTCCGCCCGCCCCAACTAGCATCCTGTCCCGCGTGGATTCCGCCGCCCCGTCAACACTGCCCGCCGCCCCCGTTGTTCTATTCCCAACGCGCCCCTGCCTCGCTGCCCATTCTCATCGTGCACACCAGGTCCGTTTGCTTACTCTGAGATATCTTACTACTTATTCTCTACCCACCGCTCGCTATCTATTTACCACCATCGCACGTTGACCGGTTTGCGACTCGACTCGGACGCGACCCAGCGTGCACATGCACCAGTCGGCACCCTCACACGGCTGTCGAAGCCGCACACGCCCCCGCCCCCGCGAATCCGCGTCGCGCGCCGAGTGTGCGGCTGCGTGCAGTGGCCGAAGAACGATGCCCGCCAGCGTGTCCCACACCATCCCCGCCTCTCCGTCGCGCTCACGCACCCCGGTTTGCACAAAACCCGGTCGGTGGAAGGCGAGGGCGACCGCAAAGGCAAACGGGCCACGCATGCAGGCAACCACCACCTGCTCCGGAAACCCACCGAGTCTGCCATTATGCACGCATCGCGGCGCACGCACCGCCGTACCGATTCCCGATTCCGCGAACGCCGCGAACACAGCAACCGGGTGCGCAAGAACCGCGGCGCTCGCTGGACACGGACGTCCTGTCGAACACGCGCCCATGCTGCGGAGCCGGTTGCCCATCCCAAGTAGCGCTGCGGGGTCTGCGCGCACGCTCAATCCTGCCGACAGACGGGCGCACAAGCGGGTTTGCAGGGAGGAAGAGTCGGGGTGTGGCTCACCCGGATGGCACACAACGCGGGGAGCGCATGCACCCTGAGCAATACCGTGCTCTCTGCGAGGAAGTCGAGCGCGTCTCGATTGTGCTGGTTCACCGCCTGCGTCAAATCCACGAATGCCGAATCCGCGAATGCCGACTTGATCGCCCGCCGGGCTGGAACTCTGGGTGCGAGCGAGCGCAAGATGAAATCGCGGCGTGCAACTCCCCGAGCTGGAAGGACGGGACGAGAGTTGTTGCGGCGTGGCGCGAATTCGGAGGCGAGCGAAGAACGAGGGAGAGAGTCGTCACAAGCGCTAGTTGTGCATCTTGTAAGTAAGCAAGAGAATGATCTGAATCAAATGATTTCACCTATGTATTTGGATCGAATTCTCGTGAGCGGAAGCGCAGGAAGAGAGCTACGCGGCGGCTCCGCGGCAGTTAAATGCGAGCGCGTCTGGCAGCGGGAGGTTGCACACGGCGCGTTGAAAGTGGAGCGGGGCGTTCGCCTCCAGCGGCGTTTCTGAGGTTTTCTGAAAGCAAGTCGTGAGAATGCATGAAAGCAAGTCGTGAGAATGCATGAAAGAAAGTCGTGAGAATGCATGAAAGAAAGTCGTGAGAATGCATTCCAAATGCCACTTCAACAACTTTGACACAGGGGCTCACCTAGGAATTAAGCTTGCTCGCAGGACGTCGAAACATGGTGTTTTCGATGTGCCGCCGCTGCGCGGCGGCTCCGCAAAGCGTGAACTCGGGAAGAGGCGGGTCAATGATGCAGGGGCACGTTGCATTGCATGTCAATATGTGGCGATATGGTGGCCTCCGGCGGTTTTTTTGCTGAAAAAAAAGGATCAGAACGATGTCAGTATGCAACTAAGAAATAGCAACGTACCGAACATTCCAAGCCGCTCGCGGGACGTCGATACGTCGTGTATTCGATGTTCCCGCACTGGGCCGAGATGCCCGACCGCCCGAAATCCAAAGGGAAATTGAAGGAGTGCTGTTACAATGGAGTCAGTCAGCCGTGGGTAGAGTCTTGAAGTGCAATTGAACATACCTTGAATATATTCACGTTGAAGGATGGGAACTTGAAGGGCGAGGGTGAACGGTCTTGATGTAGATGTTTAACAATTCGACGCTGATTTGAAGGTCCTGAATACAAAGACAAAAGTCAGCCATAGCTCGAGTTTAAAATGCATGATACACACAAAACTTGTCGCTTGCCTGTGTAGTGTACTGTAGTGTTTCGACCAACTGTTCACAGGGTGTGACGCGTGATGCAAAGTGTTCACAAAGCCAGGTGTTCACTCACCGGGAAATCACCATAAATGATGCGCCGGGCCGGGAAAAAAAATCGATTTTGACCTCAATTCAGGCGACTTTTTGGCGTCCGTGACGGGTACGAGTGTCCCAAGTGTTCAGTTCACAGGTCTCCGTGACGCGTGATGTGAACACTCCGTCGAAACACTACAGTACTCGATGTTGAGCAGAGAGTTTGCGATTCAAATTTGGAGGATGTGGTGATTGAAGCGAAAGGTCGGGGGACTTATGTGGCATAGTTCAATGTAACTGAAATGAAACACGATAAGTATTACGAGGGCATACCTGAAGTTATCCAACCATAGTTTCGGCGTCAGCTTGATTGAGACCGGCGTGGACTGTTAGCGCGAGTCTGAGTCTTCAAGCAATAGAGTATCGGAGGATATCTCGACTCGGAAGCAGAAGAACATACCTTGGTTGAGGCACTTCACATTATGTCGAATGGCGATGATTGAATTATGAAGACGTGTTGGACTTGTGCATGCTGAAGGCGAGTTGGTATCGGTATGGTGGAACTTATGTCGAAGGTAGGAACCTATTCAAACAAAAGTCGGTCAACAAGTGTAACGATGGAGGAATGTAGATATACCTTTGAACTGAGTCCATCCAGCTATGATTTCGGTGTTTTGACCCGCAAGGACTTGAAGCATAGCTTAGTCTTACCTTTTCGATCTAAAAGAATGAGGTTAGAGAAATCGAGGCCTTTCCGGGGGACGTGGCCGCACACAAGTTCAACGTGAATGGAGCCCGTGACACTGGGGGCAAAGGCCGGGGCACCTGGATTTCAGGTGCCTCCGACGCATGTACATCAAAGATGGTGATGGGTGTTTTGGCACAAAGGAAACAAAGGTGAGGATTCCTTTATTTCCTTTGTGCAAACTGGTTCTATTGCACCTGCCGGCCACATGCCTCAGAGGCACCTGGAAACCAGGTGCCCTGGATTTTGCCCCCAGTGTGAGCTATAGAGGCGACCTAGCAACAAGTACAACATGAGTCAATAGTTGATTGATTCGAAAATTAATTGGACGTACCTGTGGTTTATTATAAGCATAAGTTGAAGCCCTCATGAACACTTGAGCTTCGAGCGATTTGAAGAGAGCCAGCTTCCAGACGTGCACAGTCTTGAAGGCTCGGTAACGCAACCCTTCGAACAGAGTCAGTTGAAGTGTAGTTCAATAAATATGGAGACATACCTGCATAGATTTCCCGTTGCGACTCAACTACGGCGGTAACGAATCCGTTCCACTGTCACGATGGTGGTGGTTGATGTGCAAGAGGCGGGCGTGGGAATTGCCGTCAGATCGACTTGATGGCGGCATCAACGGCGGCGACGGTGAACGTTGGATCATAGTCGAAGTCGAGTTGGCGGGGATGTGATAAGGAGGGCGGAAAGTATTTCGGAGTAGAACGGCCCGTGGTGCTCCAGGGTGAAAACGGAGGAGAGATCCAGTGAGGAGGGGAGGGGGGAAAGTTGGGATGCTGGAATTGGGGCGAGTTGCCCCAGTTTATATGTTGTTTGCTAAGCAGGAAGTGTGGGATAGTATTTTGTATGCCCGCACATGACGGGAGCGGAGCGCTCTAGATGCGCGCGTAGCTAAATCCGAAAGATGACACTTTTTCAACCTTCATCAAAGAAACACCTACAGAGTAAGCTAAAGTGATCTTATGAGTCACAAGGAGGTTTTCTGAATAGGTGACTGGATGCTGCTTATATTCCGTTGCAAGAGAAGCCACAGGGAGGCAAAATGAAGATGTCGGAAATGCAAAAATATTGCTGGCGAGCCGAATGGCGGAGCTACGGAACCTCCGAGCTGCGGAATTTTGACATCGGCTAATTAAAATGAGTTTGTCGTGATGGAAATACGTACCAAGGAGAACCAACAGCTTGGGGACCGGAATTCATCCTAAACGCCATTTCGGCAATTGCGACGCTGGGGATAGTGTACTGGCTCCAAAGACTAGGGATACGGCACGGCACAATGTTTAGCATTGTTACATAAGCATTTCGGTCCGACAGGCCATCTGTAGAATTTTAATTTTGAAAAGGAAGGAGTCACATTCTGATGTCAAGCCCTCAAATATTATAGTAGTATACAATATCTGTACCAGCTGGTTGAGAAGGCTACAATAGTTTACGGGAAGCTTACACAATTTTCTCACAACCATTCGCGCAGGAAAAGTGTTGATATTGCGAGGCCGAGCCATTTTCATGTTGAATTTGTCTTTCTATCCCATCAGCAATCGCGGCCCCCCAAAAACCGTACAAAAGATGTTAAATGCATGACAAATTACTTTTCCCACGCGCTGGGGAGATCAGATTGAGATAAACATAAAATATATTCGTGCCGCTGTGCGGAGTTGAGAATTCCCTTATTGGGACGTAGACGTTTCGGTTCAAATTTGGTGTTGCTGCCCGAAAAAGAAATTGCGCTGGCCGATTTTTGGGGCCGAAAAAGCAAGAAATGGGTGATTTACGCGTATTTTTGCATGCCAGACGGTACCTGATTGAGTAAATTGAGGCAGGACTGCACGCGAACCTTTGAGAAAAAAATCACCTCCACGCGCAAAACAAAACCGGTTCTGCGCAATTCGAACGCGGGAGCTACCGGTACCGTACTATACTAGGCGTTCTAACCACTACACCAGACCACTGTCAAAGGGTGACACCGTGAGCAACATTTGAGATGCCGACCGCCTAATCTGCCGGAAGTCCAAATAATTCCGAGGTGCTCCCCAGTGAAAAAAATGGCCGATGCAGGCCAATCCCATTTTCAAGCCCCTCATATTGGGGGGAAAGATGATACCGCCATAGGCGGTCGCTTCGAGTTCCCCGTGTACTTATTGTTGCACGTTGTTTATACTGATGACAAATATCTCCGCAGCCCTGCCACCGTTCCTGGCGCCCTTCGCCACGCAAACCCGACTCCCCACTCATGGACGCGCCATATTTTGGAGCTGTCGCGCAGCGGCGGGAACATCGATTACTATATGTATCGACGTCCCACGAGCGGCATAAAAAGTCAAGTACATACTCATTTTCAGGTGCATTCTGATGGCATTTTAGCGGACATTGCCGAAGAAAAAAAACACCGCCGGAGGCCAAACCACCGCCCCACCTTCAAATTGACGTGTTCCGAGGAGCCGCCGCTCTGCGCCGGGATAGCGATTACTATATGTATTGCGTTCCCGCGAGCGGGGGTAAAACTTAGGTACGAACTCACTTTTCCGGTGCATTTTGACAAGCTTTTTTTTGGCAAAAAAACTGCCAGAAGCAAACAACTTTCGTGCCTTTTTTCGTTCACCTTTTCAGTTACTGCGCCGCCTTGCAGCGGCGGGCATGGCAATTACTATATCATCCGCCGAGCAGCCAGGTACATAACTGATTTTTGAGCGCATTTTTGAGCCTTTTTTTTTGCGGAGGCCAACACACCGCTTCCCCCACAATACCATGGCGCTGCATGGGAAACTCGCAGAATATTGAAGACACTATATTTTGAAATCCCGCCAGCGGGCTTAAAATTTCAGGTAAGTCTCATTTATATGGCATTTTCACACTGTTTTGACGCGTTTTTGGCAGCCGGAACCCAAGGAGCTCCTTGGCAGCGGTACAATATGTACTTAAGCTAATCCCTGTGATTAATTCCAGCCCAATCGTGCTCTTAACTTTTATGCTTGAATTTCAGAAAGTCATTGGCACAGATTACCCAGAGCTGGTCTAAAAACGGTAGCTATCAAGTGGCTAATGTGGCTTGATGCTGAAACATCAAATATTACAGCCAAGTTCACAGATACCCAGTATTTTTTAGTGATTGGATCACAAAAGCTGTATATTTAGGACATGTCCCAGCTTCACAGCCACAATGATGTCATTGTTGTGAAGATAACAAATCATAATTTTCAGTCAAACTACTTCTGTCTCTTTCCACAATGTTGCTACTAAGGATACTTTCCAAAAAATCTGTTACTACTTCTCAGTGCCAGCAGTTGGATGCTATGGAGATCAGGGTCAATCTCCCAATTCATCTCTCATGAAAGCTAAAAGCAAGATCCAATGGATTTACTGTCACATTGTTGAATTCTTACTCACTTTTTGAATCCTGTCTTATTTGTTTTTCTTCTAAAATAAGACCTTGGGTGTAGAGAAGGATATAATGCATGAGCTAAAGCCAAACCCTCTATTTTTGGAGTGGGAATCAGCCTCACCTGCTTCTACTGCTCCATTGGCCTTCCACATAGTTGAATTAGGAACAGTTCTTGACAGTTGTGCAAGCATTGTTTCAGAGTGGATCATAATCTGGCAGCAAAGTGATACCAGCTTCTATCAATATAATTTTGAATTTTTCCTTTGTTGGAAGGTCTTTTTTTCTCCTTTTCAGGACTGTTTGGTTGCAATATGTTTGCAAAATCCCAAGTCCATATATGGTAGCCATCAGACCTCAGGATTTTGCAAAGATATATGGTGCATATTAGCAGATATCCTGACTATATCCAGACCTGGGATATAGTGTGTCTTTTGGAAGCATATATGTAATATGCACACAAAATACAGACCCAATATATTACAGTCATATTGTGTGTATATTTGTAAAATACTTTGAATATACTTGAAAAATACAGGCAGGTTATTTTGCACCTTGCCCCCAGTGCCAACAGCTTTGACATTATATTTTGAAATCCCGCCAGCAGGCTTAAAATTTCAGGTCCACTTTTATTTCGATTGCATTTTCACGCTGTTTTTTGCGCGTGTTTGGCAGCCAAAAGACAGTCCCCGACAGCTTTGACATGACATATTGAAATCCCGTCAGCAGCCTCAAAAATCTGACTGCGCCGTGATTTTTTGTATGCATCTGAATGTGTTGGTGTTCTTACGGGCTTGACAGGTTTCCCGTTTTTCTAGGGTGTCCCAGCCAGCTAATCCATGAAGTGCACCTCTTTACACTAGCTTCAACCCTGCCATCAAAGCAATATTCCGGTGTGACAATCATTTTTTGGGCCTCCCATCACTGCTCTATCATGCTCTTATGCATTCTTTTGTTTTTTCCCCCAGCTTTCCGGCTTGAAAAGGGGGAGGTTCAACAGGCTACGTGATACTGGTTCAACTTCCCCTCCACATGTCAACTATTCACACAGGTCAATAAGCGAGCGGTACATCCTTTTTCCGCGCAATACCAACTAACACGTCTCCATTTAGGTGGCTATCCTCCCGACGGAACACCCGGAACACCCCCTCGCGAGCGGTCCTGGGGTCCTTTCCCCCCGTATCTATCGCGTATTCAATGAATCCGACGGCGACTTGGCAAATTACCTCATTCTGACCTTTGGGCAGGGAGAATCCATGTCGGAATTTGTGATTCGCGACCGTAAGAAACGAAATATACACCCCAATACGTGGACTTGTGCCGCTTAACCAAAATATTGATTGAATTCCCTTTTCTGGCACGCCTATCGTTCCCTTGGCTGATAATTCCACGCATCTAAACCTCGAAAGAGTAACCTGGGGCACAGCGACACCGCTGAATTTGGTACGCGGGGGTGTACAAGACGATTTTTCGATTCGCGAACTTGCACAAACCCATTTTCCTGCATGCCAAGACGACGTGGAACTCAGAATATTCGAAGGCATCTCAACCTTAAGAAATTGGACGGAATGAAGTCGGGAGATAAATTTCCCTTGTTCCGCTGTTCACGCCCATACTAAAATCGATGTTCGGCACGTTTCAAACTCCATCAAGGTGCAAGGTTCAAGCTCCGATTGAATTCAGAGGCAGAGGTTCGGAGGGCAATTCAATCACGAAGGTTCAATTTGGCAAGGTTTTTTTGGCCGGATAATCAGCATATCTACTTCACCATCGAATGCAGCATCTGTTTCGGCCCCGAATTCATACTCATCCTCTCTTGGCGGTACTACTACACCTGGCAGAATAAAAGCCGTGATTTGACTGCCGCCGCCTCCGGCGTGAGCGCAGACGATTGGAAGGGAGATGGGCGAGATGGACGTCACTGACATTGAACACGCAGTTCTGCGGATTTATTTCGACGTTCTGCGGATTTAGTTTGATGTTCTGTTAAGATCACGTGCCCGCAGCTAGCATCATAACCAACTGAGCCAAAAGGCCGCTATGATCGAGTAATTCGATCATAGGCTGCGGACTATATATAGATGATCACAGGCAATTTTCATGCATGTGACAGTATCTCCCCTTTAAGACACTGAGCCCTCGAAGTGCGGAATGATCCGGAATGGATCCAAGATGTTCCGGAATGGAACCAGAAAAGCCCGGAATGGGCCAGAACCGGGACGGAACCCGGGTTGCACTCCCGAAGACCACATGATACATAGTAGACCCCCAGGTCACATGTTTGACCTGCCGGACGTTCCCGGGTTCAAATGATGACAAATTAAATCAGGTTCTCCCAGGCCCGAAAAAGCTGCCACCAGTAGGGATTGAACCCGCGACCGGTCGTACTCGATCATACTGTTAAGATCACGTGCCCGCAGCTAGCATCATAACCAACTGAGCCAAAAGGCCGCTATGATCGAGTAATTCGATCATAGGCTGCGGACTATATATAGATGATCACAGGCAATTTTCATGCATGTGACATGTTCAAACATCTACTCCTCCTCAGATATACTTTGTAAACGAGTTGCCGTGATAGAGGCTGTCTCGGGAATGAAATTGAACCACAGTTGAAAAAATGAAACATTCGTCATGTGATATATTATATGCGTGGGATACAGGGAAGCGCGCCTCCGGTTGCCTCCGCGCGAGTCTTGTAAGACCAACAGCGTTACTGTTAGTTATCGCTTGGTTGTACTTCCCGACGCGGCCGCCGCCCGCCGGAAGATGTCGACCCAGTCACTGGCGGGTTTCGACGGTGACACCAGGTCGCCATCGACGGCTCCGGACACCCGACCCTCCTTGTGATTCTGTTCATATTGCAAGTCAGAATGTTTGAAATAATCTGGGGGAGAAAAAAATATAGAGAAAAAGCGCTCGGGTTGCAAATTATATATATATATTTGGCCCTCATCCTGCCGGCGGTTACGGAGCACGCGAAACACACTCGTACGAGGGCTAGCGCGGGCTTTAAACTCGCTGCGGCACAAGTGTCGGGGGTGCTTGGTTTCGTCTTTGCGCAAAGATGTGAGGGGAAGGGAATGCACCTGAACAAGCATGCGCAGGATTGCGGCAGAGTCGGACGGCCCAGAAACGTCGCAGTGCCATGGTTGGACACGCGCCGCGCGCGCGTGGCCCATGGGGCGGCGGACGAGCTCGCCCTCGACGGGCGGTGGTATGTACCCGTCGTAATCAGGCAGCACGCATGTCGGGGCTTGCAGCATCTTTATGATGCGCAGCACGAGCGTCTCAGTGCCGGCATGCTCCGGGAGCGTCGAGAGCTCAAACTGTGCGAGCGCCGATCTACAGAAGATGTAAGCTATTGACGGGAATGCAATCGGAAGGCGCACCGGAGTAGGGGCGGACCAGTGGACGAAAGTCTTTGCGGTTGTCGGCGAACATGTAGGCGTACACCCAGCATTTGGACTCCGACCGCCTGACGATCCAGACATACGAGCTCTGGTCAAACGTGACGGGGAAAGGCTGGTTGAGGTGATAGAGAGTGAGCTTGGGGTCAATACGCTTCTTCTGTGGCGTCGCAGCGAGACACTTGTCTAGCTCCTCCTGGGTGATGAGCCCTTCATGTAGCAGCTGGGCGCGCAAGACTGCTTTGGGACCGGTGGCGGTGGCAATGTTCCTTAGGGCGACCTGCCACGGCAAGCCCTGATGAAGGAGATCATAACCCGCCGAGAAGGTGGATGGGTGGGCTGCGGGGGTGATGCGGAATCGGAGACCGCCCGCCATCGGGTGCAACTGTTGCGGAGCGGGCCGAAAGTAAAGGAATCCACGCGTCCCCGGTGGAAAGGGTTGATACGTGGAGTCTTTTTTGAAGAAACGTATGGGAAAGGATTGTGTACGAGGAAGGAACGCGACGGAGGGGTGTACCGCATGCGAAAGGATGGTATAGTCCGTGCTCTTGAGCTCCGCCGGATTGAGGGTCGACAGAATTCGATGGTTGAGCTGAGTGTCGTCCTCGTTGAGCCAATTTCGGGTATTCATGCGGGTGTCTTCGTCGTGAGGCAAGGCTTCAAGTACGATGCGAGTGCGAACTCGTTTAGCACCGGGAGTTGGCTCAGCGGTGCTGAAAGGACGCGCAATACGAGTCCATCTTCTGGCTACTCTTGAATAGATGTTCATCGAAGTCAAGGCCGACCAAGGGTCCATTCAATCTGTCCATCGAAACTTGCAAAAAGCGTTAATTCTGGCAAAAAGAAACAAAAGAGCTCCATACCTCTCTGTATTTTCAACCCGCTGCAGCACCAAGTGATTCCTCAGAAAACCACGCCCAATACACGTAGAGAGGCTTAAACGAGCCCACTGCAGCACCCAGTTCGCGTCTGCCCTTGTCGGAGAAGAAAGGAAAATTGCTGCACGTGTCCGCCAGAGTGTCCTCTGCAGTTTCTCGAAGATCGACGGTGATGTCAATTTTGATGGCATTTGCTGTCATCTCCTTCTCCCTTATCCACCAACGGGCAGCATCGTTCCTTTTTCATGCTCACCACCAACAGAGCCCCGCCGCCCTTCACCCGCCGCCTCGTCCCTCCGCCTCGCCCACCTTGAAAGTGTCGCCCCAACTAACATGTCCCGCGTGGATTCTGCCTCCCGTCAACACTTCCCGCCGCCCCCTCGTTGTTCTATTCCCAACGCGCCCCTGCCTCGCCCCCCATTCTCATCGTGCACACCGTACGTTTACTTACTCTGAGATTCCTTACTCATTCTCTACCCACCTCTCGTTATCTATTTACCACCATCGCACGTTGACCCGTTTGCGATTCGGCTCGGACGCGACCCAGCGTGCACACGCAACAGTCAGCACCCTCACACGGCTCTCGAAGCCGCACACGCCCTCGCCCACGCGAATCCGCGTCGCGCGCCGAGTGTGCGGCTGCGTGCAGTGGCCGCTTTGACAAGTACATCGCACACCATCCCCGCCTCTCCGTCGCGCTCACGCACCCCGGTTTGTACAACACCCGGTCGGTGGAAGGCGTGTGCGACCGCAGACGCAAACGGGGTACGTAGGACAACCACCACCGAGTCGGCCATTATGCACGCATCACGGCGCACGCACCGCCGTACCGATCCGATTCCGCGCACGCCGCAACCCGGTGCCCAAGAGCCGCGCTACTCGCTGGACACGGACGTCCGGTCGAACACGCGCCCACGCCGCAAGAGCCCGTTGTCTATCCCAAGTATATCCCAAGTAGCGCTGCGGGTTCTGCGCGCACGCTCAATCCTGCCGACAGAGGAGCGCACAAGTGGGTTTGCAGGGAGGAAGAGTCGGGGCGTGGCTCGCCCGGATGGCACACAACGTGGGGAGCGCATGCACCCTGAGAAGTACCGTGCTCCCTGCGAGGAAGTCGAGCGCGTCTTGATCGCGCTGGTTCACCGCCTGCGTCAAATCCGCGAA
The DNA here is from genome assembly GCA_029281795.1 of Mycena crocata. Classification (NCBI taxonomy): domain Eukaryota; kingdom Fungi; phylum Basidiomycota; class Agaricomycetes; order Agaricales; family Mycenaceae; genus Mycena; species Mycena crocata. The sequence goes on along the minus strand of JARJCP010000123.1, from coordinate 1,523 downwards.
CTTGATCGCCCGCTGGGCTGGGAATCTGCGAGCGAGCGCAAGATGAAATCGCGGCGTGCAACTCCGCGAGCTGGAAGGACGGGACGAGAGTTGTTGCGGCGTGGCGCGAATTTGGAGGCGAGCGAAGAACGAGGGAGAGAGAGTCGTCACAAGCGCTAGTTGTGCATCTTGTAAGTAAGCAAGAGAATGATCTGAATTAAATCAACTCACCTATGTATTTCAATTGAATTCTCGTGAGCGGAAGCGCAGGAAGAGAGTCGCCGTCGCTGCGCGGCAGTTAAATGCGAGCGCGACTGGCAGCGGGATGTTGCACACGGCGCATTGAAAGTGGAGCGGGGTGTTCGCTTCCAGCGGCGTTTCTGACGTTTTCTGAAAGAAAGTCGTGAGAATGCATTCCGAATGCAACTTCAAACCGGGGGCGCACCTAATGGTGTTTTCGATGTGCCGCCCCTGCGCGGCAGCTCCGCGAAGCGTGAATTCGAGAAGAGGCGGGACGATGGTGCAGGGACACGTTGCATTGCATGTCAATATGTGGCGATACCTTGGCCTCCGGCGGCCTTTTTTCTGAGAAAAAAAGGGTTAGAACGATGTCGGGATGCAAGTAAGAAATGGCAACGTACCGAACATTCCAGGCCGCTCGCGGGACGTCGATACATCGTGTATTCGATGTTCCCGCACTGGGCCGAGATGCCCGACCGCCCGCGAAATCCAAAGAGAAATTGAAGGAGTGCTATTCCGATGGAGTCGGCGGTGTATAGACTCGAAGTGGAATCAAACATACCTTGATGCGCTCAGGTCGAGGGATGAGAACTTGGAGGGCGAGGCTGAGTTAGCTCGAGTTTGAAATGCACATTAGATACAGACCTTGAAGGCTCCAAAGTCAGAGTCTGTGCGTGTCTTGGACTAATGAGAGTCAATGTAGAATAGACACAAAACTTGTTGCTTGCCTGTGTAGTGTAGTGTACTCGATGTTGAATAGCTTATGTTGAAGAGTTTGCGATTCAAAAATTTGGAAGATGTGGTGATTGAAGCGAAGTTCGGGGGACTTATGTGGCACAGTTCAATGTAACTGAAATGAAACACAATAAGTATTACGAGGGCATACTGAATTTATTCAACCATAGTTTCGGCGTCAACTTGAATGAAACCGGCGTGGACTTGAAGCGCGAATCCGAGTCTTCAAGCAGTAGAGTTCGAGTCTTCAAGCAATAAGTTAGAGTCTTCAAGCATAAATACAACGGATCTGAACACAAAGTAAGTCACCATATATCAGCTCGAGTTGAAATGGACTTAAATATTGGATACATACCTAAGGTTGACTCCGTGTTTAAAGACCCGTGTCGGTGATAGAACTTGATGCTAAGAGCGAAGGTTTGTCGAACCTGTTCAACATATCATCCAGGTCAGTCAATTGAAACGTGAAGGATTGAAACATGAATAAGGATTGAAACGACATACGTGTCAAGCTATAGCTATCTGGCGCAGTTTCGGGTTATCGAACATAATTTCGGCGTTCTTGAAAT